>JAVTVY010047734.1:0-23159 GCA_036873755.1 Hanleya hanleyi | reverse complement strand
TGTCGGAAATTGGATGTTTCATGGAATCTGACTGTTGGTTCGACGTTCATTGCCCCCGTTACCAACAATCAGCAATATAAATTGCTAGGTACAGGTAGGTATATTGTACCAAGTACACTAAATTATACCAACAATAGCTCACTGTAAATATGGAATTTGTACGTCATGTTTGCAGAATAGTATGGGAACCTAGAGCTACCCAGAAGGGGTGTGACTAAAAAGCGTCCGGTAGCGTCCGGAAGCGTCCGGTAGCGCCCGGGACACCGCCCGGTACACCGCCCGGTACTTTTTATACCGCCCGGTACACCGTACAATACTCCTTTTGTGTCCCATACAAAATTGTGTATGTCCCATGTAAATATCGACTGATATTTGCCGTTTTCTGACTTGCGCGCATTTAATCGCATGACCTTCTGGTCTGGAATCATCCCGCCCATTTTCCTGGTCGGCTTCCCCGGTACTACTGACTGTTGTCATGTTGTCATTTCTTTGGCACCGCTTTCTAGATGATCGTTAACAGACTTCATTTATATTTTCCTGTAAATATGAGCTTAAATCTGCCAGTATTCTCCGAATCATTTTTTTTCTTATATCGTCCGGTACTTCATTCACCGCCCGGTACTGTAAATTTGATATTTTTACCCCTCGGCCAAAATTTGGCCGAAGGGTATTTTCGTCGTCATGTACGTCCATACGTCCGTCTGTCCGTCACACCTTTCTCGTTACCAAGATATCTTTAGAATGACTTAACCTGGGGGCACCAAACTTGCAGTGTACACCCATATGCTCGCGACCCAGAACCCTATTGAATCTGGACCTGATTGGTTGGAAACTTTGGCGGTCATCTTTAATTTATGCGAAACCATCACAGCTTTCTCGTTACCAAGATATCTTTAGAACGACTTACCCTAGGCACACCAAACTTGCAGTGTACATCCATATGCTCATGACCCAGAACACTATTGAATCTGGATCCGATTAGTTGAAAACTTTGGCGGCCATATTTAATTTATGCGAAACCATTAATCTTATGTATCTCCGAAACCATTTCACTGTTCAGTGGCAAATTTGGTCTAGATCATCGATGCATCAAGAAACTCCAAAAGAATGACCAAACCAGTTTCCCTGATTCGGTGGAAACCTCGGCGGCCATTTTTAATTGATGCAAAATCTTTAATGATATATATCTCTGATACCATTCAAGTGTTTTATACGAAACTTGGTATACAGCATCGATGTATCAATAGACCTGCAGTGTATAACCACATCAGTTCCTCTGAGTTGCGGGAAGGATGGGCGGCCATCTTTAATTTATGAGAAATCATTAATGATCTCCATCTCTGATACCGTTCAAGGACTCGATGTAAAATTTGGTATACATCATCGATGCATCAATAGACTTAAGATAAATGACAGTTCTGGCCTTTCTGATTGGGCGGAAACCTTGGTGGCCATCTTTAATTTATGCAGTCTTTAATGATGTATATCTTTGATACCATTTCAGTGTTCTATATTAAACTTGGTATACAGCATCGATGTATCAAGAGACGTTCAATGAATAACCACATCAGTTCTTCTGAGTGGCGGGAAGGATGGGCGGCCATCTTTAATTTATGCGAAATCATTAATGATCTCTATCTCTGATACTGTTCAAGTACTCGATGTGAAATTTGGTAAACATCATCGATGCATCAATAGACTTACGATAAATGACGGTTCTCGTTTTTTCTGATTGGGCGGAACCTTGGTGGCCATGTTTAATTTATGCAAAATCTTTAATGATGTATGTCTTTGATACCATTTCAGTGTTCTATATGAAACTTGGTATACAGCATCCATGTATCAAGAGACTTGCAATGAATAACCACATCAGTTCCTCTGAGTGGTGGGAAGGATGGGCGGCCATCTTTAAGTTATGCGAAATCATTATGATCTCTATCTCTGATAACTTTTAAATGCTCGATGTAAAATTTGGTATACATCATCGACTCTTATGTAATGAATGAATACCGGTTCTCTGATTGGACGGAAACCTTAGAGGCCCTTTCTCATTGCAAAATTTTTCATAATCTGTATATTTGTCACTTGACTACTTGGTGTTCCTGAAGCCTTTTTTTTTTCAAATTGAATACATTATGAATGACTGGCGCCCGGAGCCGAGGGGTTTTCAGATGCGCAGCTTCGTATTTTCTTTACGGTACGTTTTTCACCATCCGATACTTTCTAGATGTTCTATACATTTTTAGATGTTCTAAATGGGCGGGATGATTCCAGACTAAACGCGCGCACATCAGAAAATGGCAAATACCAGTCGATATTTGCATGGGACATACACAATTTTGTATGGGACACAAAAGGAATACTGTAGGGTGTACCGGGCGGTGTAAAAAGTACCGGACGATGTACCGGGCGCTTCCGGACGCTACCGGACGCTTTTTAGTCACACCCCTCCTTGCTAGCTCTAGGTTCCCATACCATTCCGCAACCATGACGCACAAATTCCATATTTACAGTGAGCTATTGTTGGTATAATTTAGTGTACTTGGTACCATATATTCTACCTACCGGTACCTAGCTATTTATATTGTTGATTGTTGGTAACGGGGGCAATGAACGTCGAACCAACAGTCAGATTCCATGAAACACCCAATTTTCGACATATAAATGAATCTACTCGCTCAACATGATCTCATATCCTGCGGCATTGTTTTCCGCCATATGGAACTTTTGTCGGCACCGTGACATCGAGAATTTACCCCTATGGGAGACGGGGGGAGAGAGGGCAGACAGGGGGGAGGGGGAGATTGGCAATTGGCAAGTGCTAGCGTCGTACAGGTTCATCTTCACTTTCGCATTGTGAGACAAATTCTAAGAGTACGGCACTATGAACACACATGTGATACACATTAGCCAGTAATATGACTTGGCAGCTCTCGGCTGGCAGCGCTCGGCTGGCAGTTCTCGGCCACAGAAGAATTTGTTTTCGTTTTGAGAGAGGAAAAAAAAAAAAAAAACTGGCAGTGCCGGGCGCTGCCACCTTATATATTTTTTTTCCTTGTGATAACAAAATGAAATGAAAGTGAAACGAAAACAAAATCAAAATGAAATGAAAGTGAAATGAAAACAAAATCAAAATCAAAATGAAATGAAATGAAAAGGAAATGAAATTTAAAAAAAAATGAAATAATGTTTTTTTTTAAATTTACCGGTAAGTAAAAAAAAATATAACAAAATGAAATGAAAGTGAAATGAAAATAAAAACGAAATCCAAATGAAACGAAAAGGAAACGGAAATGAATTAAAAAAAAATGAAATGAAAATGAAATAATATGGAAAAAATATTTCAATTAAAAAAAAAAAAAAATAGGGAAAACGTTTAAAAAGTTACATTTATGGAATGGCAGCTGTCGGCCACCATACTGCAGGGATTCCCCTGCCAGTTATTTCATATTATACTTCTGAAATAAAATATGGTTTGTGAAAAGCTTTTGGATAAATTGATGTGGCAACATTGAAGAAAATTCTTGTCCTTTTTTTAAGGCGACGCGAAATTCAAACCTAACAGGGCTTCGATACTGTGGGAACCCCCGCCTAAGTTATTTCCTCTTGTACTTCTAAAATAAAATAATAATGTCACCAACCTGTGCGTTATTGGAGCTGATTTATAGAATTTGAAAATCAAGCTAACACTGCGCATGCGTCAGCGCCATCCGCACTCTGCTGAAATGCTATTTTCTTAGAGATAACTGCATAACTCAAATATTGGAAAGGAACCCGACTTTCAGAATACGACCAAACGTCTTTCTTTGGTTATCAAACAATCTCAAAATGCAGTTGATTATAGAGTGACGGTATGTTTATATGCCGGAAATCGGCCAGAATGCGTCTATAGCGATTTCGGAGTTTGGAGCTTCGCTTAAGTGATTTGATATAGTTGAGCGCTTCCATCACCTCTGACAGAAATATTAATTCTCTTGGTAGATGGAATCGGGAAACCAGATAAGCCCTATAGAAACAAACAATCAATCCTCTGAAGTAGCCCATTGTTTGGAAGTACATGTGACCAGAAGTTATTAAATTTTGTTGTGACCCATAAGTTTGGTCTTGTAGTACATATTTCTAGATGGGAATGGTCTGTGGAGTATTCACAATGTGTGAATGGAGGGGCCGGGCAGGGAGGAATTTGCCCTATGCTGTGATATTTCATTCTCTTTGTATCAGATTGTATTATACTGTCACAAATCCCAGACCTTCGACATATTTTATTGAAGTTAATCCTTAGACAATATATTTGCCCCGATAACAGCGGCAGGTGCATTGACGTGTGACTCCCAACATGAATTTGTGATTTTTTCCTCTTTATACAGCAAGGGGCAGACTTCTAACTAAATTGATAATTGTTAAATATGGATTATTTTATCCTACTATTCCAAGGCAGGACCATTACGCTTACATCGATATAATTTGGCAACTTGGGGTGGAAAATATCCCAGTTACCAATGATTAATAATATTTTCTATGCTGTAGACACCAGAAATAGGGACAAGGGTCTCCCCAGGTACCCTCCCCAGACTTGATATAAGCATAAATATGTGGCAGCATATTTGGGTCAGAGCCGATGTACTATTACATCAGAAGGAATCTCAATTTAATAGATTATGACACAGAGAGGCGAATACATTTCTCATACCTCCTCGATTGCGGTGTTCACACAGCCATAGTCCTTGCCACGTGCCCAGATTGAAGTTTCCGTCCGTGATAGGGATCGTCACATTACTTCCCATAAAACAGGCTTTCAAGTGAGCCGGCTGATTGGGAAATTAGAGAAAATACAAAACTTCAAAGTACATTTTCAATTACATATAATTTCTCTTGAATGAAGCATAAATTGCACTGAGAGGCCCTGGGGTGCAGACACATACATGTGTGGTACATGTATATAGTGGTGAAGCTTAGGGACATTTACCTAGAGCTATATTCTGCCGTAAGCCAATCCTTGTATATCCATATCATCTATGCAGGTTATCAATCTTCATCTTTTTCTTCAAGATCGAATTATACGAGAAAATATGATTCAATATATCTTCAAATGTTATAGCTAACCAGATTTCCAGAAGATAAGTGAGCTGGTCCAGTGGACTCACGTTCGGAACAAGGTAAATTGTTTCTCACTTCATCACAATGTCTATCAAAATTTATCAAATTGGATGGATGTTGTTGTGCAAAATTCTCAGCTAAAAGGCTTTTAAAGGAAATCCATATCTCTAACCTAGGAAAGGGAGATCCAATATCTTCTATATGGTTGTGTGGGGTTCTGCATTCAGTGGTGAACTTTAGAAAGGTTTAATGTTTCAAGAGATATTGTACTAACGGCATTATCCTATTATTTGGCCATGGAATGATTCTCCGCTGTTCGACGATTGAAACTTACCATATCATCTGGTCCTTCACATGTATGCTGAAAATGTGTTGACTGAAAAAGAAAGAAAAAAATCACATAATGCATGTGATAATATTCCCATCTTGATTATTGTAAATACAATGAATGAGTCGATATAACCTGATTAACATGAACTCGACCTTGGTGGTAATAAATAGGGTCCCAGTTGATCGAAGAATAAGCAGTTGATGGGAACAGACAATTGGCGAAATAATTGACACTTTAACCTAGAGAATCAGAAAGTTTATTCACGCTAAGTTTTAAAAGGTATAATCACATGCCTATGTGATATTAGTTTAGTATACTCCTGTATGTCCTTCAGACATGGTGGTCATGATGGACAGAGATCGACATATTACATACATCCACACATGATGACAGTACTCCAATGACAATTTTTAGCTTAAGCCCAAGTTGCTGAAGCCGAAGTATGTGTCTAGTGTAAGGTCAGTAAGCCTTGGCATAATCTTTCTTGAGTAGCGATACTTGTGATGTCTCACTTTGCGAGAAACTATGAAAGTTATTGCTCTTAGGCGGTCATTCTTCAGGTGATTAAATGGGGACCAATTGACACAATCGAATTTCACCGATTTTCGATAGACTTTGTAGACACATGCACGTGTGATATAAATTTGGTGTACCTCAATCTGATTAAAACTCTGACTTAATAACCGCTCCTCTATCGGACATGTCCCTGATTAAGATCTGGGACAGTCCGTATCTTAAATCTGTCGCGCATGTCAGACTGGCGACCATTCACAGTCCAACTTCTACGGGCGAATAGGTGCCTATCCGATTATTTCTGTACTGAACGAGGCACAGAAAAATCCAACCCAGGCGGCTGACAGAACTCGGATGTTTATGAGTCAACATCCGCTGGTCAAAATGACCTTTGCCCTAACTCAGTGAATTGTGTGACTACTAGTTCTTGCTCTCTATGAGCAATCACCGAAGATTATTATTTGCTCAGATAGGCACACATTCGCCCGTTGAAGTTGGACTGTGATTGGTCGCCAGTCTGACATGCGCGACAGAATTAAGACACAGAGTGTCCCAGATCTTAATCAGCGACATGTCCGATAGAGGAGCGGTTATTACGTCTGAGTTTTAATCAGATTGGGTGTACCTAGGCATAATCATGCTTGAGATATGATGGTAATGAGAAAACAGAGACGGATGAACGGCCATATCATGACAATACCCAAGGACAAATTAGGCTGTAGTCAAGACCTGGTGTAATTGACAATAAGCAGCCGGAGATGAATGAACAAATTTAACCTAGTAACCCAGAAAAAAGGAGGTAAATCTCAATGATTTTTTATAGGCTTCTGCTTGAAAATGCTTGAATTATGTCTCGCGCTTCTAGTTTGGTAGTCCTACACATAGTTATTCTTGAGATACATTGGTATTGAGATATCAGGTACGGACGTACATGGGGACGACAATACCCAAAGGCCACATTTGGCCTAGGGCGAGGGATAAAAACAGATCCAGAAACTGATTCTCTGACTGTTAGAATCGGTTTCTGGATTTCTTTTAATTAGATTGGAGTGGTGATTACTTCGTTTTAAGGGTTAAATTCAATAGTACCGAAAATGGGAAACTACTCAGCAGACATATACATGTATCTCTTGGTAGATCATATAGAAGTCACGGTGTTTTTACAGAACACAATTTTATGGATGACATCTTCTTTATTGCTCAGAAGCTGAAGATACTTCCAACCTCTTCAGAGCTTAGAAATGTCATCCTGTGTTATCGTGGAACAGAATGACAGAAAGGCTCGCCAAATCGATGGATGCATAGTTTTACTTGGGCCACTACATCATGGTTCGATGGGCACTGGTCATGCAGAACATGCTCTGCAATCCGTTCCCCAACGCCTCCCTATAATAAGATCCTTTCAAATCGGATGATTTAGTTAATTTAGCTATCGAGTAAACTGAGTCGCTATGCTGGATTATGCACGATATTCAATTCCTTCACTCAGTATGAATTAATACGATTACAGAGCAGCCGAATCTTACCTCGGGTATCAACTTGTTTAAGAACATTTCAGTATCGGTTCTGTAATAAAGAAAGCCGACATTACTAAAGCTGGAAGTTCAGTCAGTACCAATTCAACATTTTGAGTTTCTGTACATAAATGTGTAAGATCTTTGGAATCGCGTATCTTTGCTCCTAAAACATTAGCTATACACATATTAATGTTGTGTTTACGTTCCAGCACGAGCCGTCGAGGGCCGGAAACTCATGCATATACACATATTAATGTTGTGTTTACGTTCCAGCACGATGGCCGGAAACTCGTGCATATACACATATTAATGTTGTATTTATGTTCCAGCACCAGGGCCGGAAACTCATGCATATACACATATTAATGTTGTGTTTACGTTCCAGCACCAGGGACGGAAACTCATGAATATACACATATTAATGTTGTGTTTACGTTCCAGCACCAGGGACGGAAACTCATGAATATACACATATTAATGTTGTGTTTACGTTCCAGCACCAGGGCCGGAAACTGAGTCTCATGAATATACACATATTAAATGTTGTGTTTACGTTCCAGCACCAGGGCCGGAAACTCATGAATATACACATATTAATGTTGTGTTTACGTTCCAGCACCAGAGCCGGGAAAATCCTGCATTCAATTACCTTTACATACAGAACTGAAGGATCACATACATGACATACATAAATAAAAACAATATAATAATAATAATAAGAATAATAAAATCCTGATGCCTTATTATTTGAGAGTGCAATTTAACAATTTATCTTTTTATTTATACTGTTTCATTCATTCATTCTTCTAATGTTTGGAAATCGTCATGTACACATTCGACCGATCTTTATAATGATACAATTTAAAGTGATACAGACTTGGTTTCTTACCGGACGGAGGGATCCCAATTCTGAAACAAAGAGATGGTAGATAAGTGAGAATGTAACACGCAAAGAAATTGGCGTTTTAACTATTGTTCTGTCAAAATAATGAAGAGATTAATACCTCTAGAGGTCATGACGAATATTGATTTACATTTAATACCTCGACTTTGGTGTCGACCAATAGTTACATCATTAACCACTTTAGCATGATTAGTGAAGATCTTATAACTCCGTTCTCGACAGATTATCTTCTCGGTTTGTACATAATTATATTTACATTGCGAGTTATTCAGACAGAAGTTGGCAAATCTTCATGATGCAGGGTTGAATACTGGATACAAGATGGACTCGGAGATATGTATGCTTCAGTGAAAAACACACTCACCTCGTTCAGCGCCAAACTGGCTGACGTATGTTTTACTGAAATTGAAGAACGCCCGCATATATTAACCAATTTGAAGATAAGCGTGAGAATAAAATCTGCAGCTTAGTATAACGTTTTCAAAAATTTGTGATATTTCAGGTATATACTAACCACGAATTCGGTAGATTTGATCTATGCAAGAGAAATCGTATCTCTTGCTCAATCTTAGTTAAACCGCGACGGTATGCTCATCGAGTTGACCCAGATTTACAAGTAAATATTCTCACTTGAAAGAAGAATGCGAGGGCAGTGAAGTGTATTTTCAACTCAGTCGGCTACTGTTTACATGTAAATCCCAGATTAGTAGCCTAAGCGGTAAGGAGGGTCAAGGTTGATACAGTCTGCATAGTGTTTAAGCGTATACCGGTAGGGGACCTACACAGTATAATTCTGCATGGCTCACTTACTAAGAATATGGGCTAATCCAACTTTTATGTTTTTCACTTCTGGGATTTTTCTCAACAGTTCGTCTCCTATCAGATGACATCCTCTCGACTTGGATGAAAGTGTCACTTCTTTTTGATACCAAACACACCCGGAAATCGCATTTGCTGATGCCATATTTGACGCGGAACAAGGGATTGATCCGTTGACAGACCGGCTATAACTGAAGTCTGATAACAGTAGAGAAGCAGGCTTGAACGTTTGTGGATATCTGCATATACTAACAATAGTTTGTTGTGTTAAATTAAACATTCGCGAAGCAAATAATGAGAGCGTGAGATTCCTCTGCAATTCTGATTCGCGCCCCAACAATGTTCGCGCCACTACGATATGTTATAGTGTTCCCTTCACAGTAATTGCTTTAACATGATAGGCAGGGTGCCCGAAACGAATGGGTCACTAAAAAACTGCATCTCATAGTTCGATAATAAAAACGGAATTCCGGGACTATTCTTACATTATTGATATGGCAATGATATCTTGGGCGAGGCCAAGATACTTCCAAACGGTGCAATCGTCATGTTAACTTCGCACCTGCTGATCCTCCCTCCCCTTACTACGTTCCTGTGATACGGATTTAAAGAATGGTTAATTAGTATTCTTCAGCGTGAGCATGTATGTCATAGCTCATTTTAACAAGCCAGCAACCGAGTGTGTTCCGCTCCACATTCGGGAAATCCACGCCTCGTCACAGGCAGCTGCATGTTCCCCCCTCCGCACTGGGTGCAAGCTCCCACAAGAAAACTTATTGATGCAGATGCATCAATGCCGGCGGAAACGTTTGTAGCTTATAATCTGCGTATTACAAGCCGATTACGTGTGCAACTGGTGAATACAGGTCACGATGCACCATTATGGTTAAAAAAAACCCGTCGATTTGTTTGCTTTCATTAAAGGTTTGACTAATGTAGTTCGCGCAAGGACCGATCTGGAAAATGTGGGGTTAGCCGGAAGTTAAGTGCTTGCTGGCAAAATGTGCACATGAACCGCATGTCCAACTAGGACTTTGAAAGGAATGTTCTCTTGTTGAAATATTAAGTCACTTCGTATAGCCTGATGTAAGAGTTCGCGCTGTGGCATTATATGGGACCCATCATCAAGCCACTATTTCTTTATTGATGTGCATGTGTCATTGTAAAGTAGGCCTAGATCGACTTTCTCTACACATCAATCCGATCCGCGTGTTTTACTGTTTCGAGTTGTTAGTAACTCGCAGTTCAATCTCAAACATTTTGCTGCAGACGTACAGGTGAATAACTTGATCATGTATGGTCATCGATTTGGTCTCTCAGCCATAATAAAATAGTATTAAAATAGTATTTATTCGATGAATTCATTATAACAGAATTAATATTAATGTGTTAACCACGAACGGGTGATACAATCCTGTCGTTTTACGATATAAAACTAGTTGGATCACTCCACGGCACGTCTGTGAAGTGTGGCTCGAGAAAACACCTGTTGCTCGTCCAATATCAAGATGGCCGCTCCCATGTTTACTGAATCCAGATATCCGGCGGCGCTGCGCCGCCGAAAATTAAGTTAACATTGAGAAATACGGAAAAATCTCCGTAAATATAAAACCAAATTTCCATGGCCGCTGTTTTCTACGTATTTGGTAACGATATTCATTTCCCAGAACATACGAAAGTTTTAAAAAAAATAGCAAAAAGAAATAAATATATTAACCAAACTGAACTTTCGACAATGTTAAAGCATGCAAATCTTGCCTCTAGTCAGTCAGGGGAGAAAGGGAAGTTGAACAGCCATTTTTTGTTCTCGTTCAGGGTGGACTGCACCAATGGAGCATGCACTTAGATTTTTCAGATTGACAAATTTTGCTGTAAGAATCAAACCATGCTAATTTGAATTCTAATACTTTTAGCATGTATTGCAAAATATAGGTGACTAACACATACAACCTCCCCACAGCGCGGTTCCACTATGACCCTGCCCACAGTAGCAGAAAATGACCATACGACGTGGCTACGACGTAAAGGAAAACACTCACACTCACACAGTTCAGTTGAATCCGTCGGAACAACTCCAGTTTTTCACATAAGCGAACTATGTTTCATATCCTCTGCCCATATAAACAGGGAAAATAATCTCTAGATAATTCTTTTTAACGCCAGGTCAACATGCAGAGGTATAATGCAGAAATGGAAAGTAATCGGAATGTTCGATAAACATCGATTTTACCATATATGATGTCACTTAGAACTGTTGGTGTGCTCCTCGGGCGGGAATCTGACAGTTGGCTGAAGTATTATCCTGCTCCAGTGATATAAAAAATATCAGATCTAATCAGACACATTCACACCTGGGTTGAAAAGAATTTCCACGTCAATAATCGAAACACCTATTTGTATAACATCACCCATTCCAAATTCCATGATGAACGGAAACTTTGAAGACCAACAGTTCGACAGTTACATGTACC
This sequence comes from Hanleya hanleyi, assembly GCA_036873755.1. Classification (NCBI taxonomy): domain Eukaryota; kingdom Metazoa; phylum Mollusca; class Polyplacophora; order Lepidopleurida; family Hanleyidae; genus Hanleya; species Hanleya hanleyi. The sequence goes on along the minus strand of JAVTVY010047734.1, from coordinate 11,507 downwards.
TCAAAGTCCGCGTTACTCTATTTATTAAGATTATTTTAACCCTATCTGGCCTGGGCGATTTGGGGGTGTAGTGCAGCTTGGGGAAGGAGAGTGCCTCCCCGCTTACCACACTACATCTTTGAGTCAAGCTTTACAAGAAAATTTAAAAACAATCCAATATGGCCGTCATTATGACGTCACAATGTCGGCATTTCCAAAAAGAGCATTTTTCTGGCAGAATTTTCGATTTTTTTTTTTAAAAATTTTCTTCGCAAATACTACATGAAAAATTTGTAAATAATAATCTCATATGAAATAAAACAGGTTTTATGCGCTTTCCCATGCAGAAAAGCAAAATTTGACGAAAACATCACTTTTCTGGTACCTCACATAACCGCCATTTTGAATTTACACATGATCCTCTGCTCGAGGGTTATGCAAATAGGGTCAAAATAACCCCAATATGATAGTCTACAAGGTCACGGAATTTCAGCTTTCATTTTTTGTCGTTCCGCAGATAGGAGCTAAACAACAACAGGAGAAGGGGGGGGGGGGGTGCCCACCCTCAGCCCTTCCACCAAGGCCAGGTAGGGTTAACAGGTGGCTCTGCCTGTGGATCGGGTGCACCAACACCCCCCGTCGTCGAGGACGTTTTTCCCTGCGGATATTCCCTCCTGTGGACATGTCTGCCTTAGGACGTTTTCCCTTTTCTCTATATTTTCGCACAATGACTTCGTACAAATGAGTAACAAAGTTGAAATATTGACTGAAAATATTTGAGCATTTATTTTCAAATTATACTATTTTCTATAACTTGCTATGCTTAAACAATAGTATAATAGTATAAATGATAAATAAATATTTTGATACTCTCTAAAAACAACTTGAGTGATAAGTTTAAGTTGATAAACCACTCACAAGTTGAGTGGAGTTGATTCCACTGGTCAGCTTGAGTGAAACTCACTCAACTGGAGTGAAATGTTTGACTCAAATACTGGAGTTTGATCAAGTTTAACATTATTACATTTGCCAAAAAAAAAACACCCAAAAATGTATTTTGTCTTCATGGAAACCATGGGGCATTCTTTGAAATCATGTCATTATAGAAAGTAATGAAAAAATCAAAAGATAATCATCAAAATCGATTTTGTTTATTATAGCTTTTGTTACAATCATGCCAATGTAAGCAAGCTTCTTTGAAATATGAGAAAAATATGAAAATAAATCTTCCAAAAGTTTGTTGTCAATATTTTAACTTTGTTATACATTTATACACTCATAGTACAACAAGCAGCCAGAGGATGCTAGGTCCCCCGCCAAAATGGCAGCAATATTTATAAGCACTGTCGGTTTCAGAAGATATTCATGAGGATGGCAACAGCTACTTCACAGGCGTAAGAAGCAGAGGGGTCTTTCCACCTTCCCAGGTTTTGAGATCAACTCCGAATGGCTGACTGAATGTTGATTGCTACTATAATATATTTTCGTTACCAATCCATGTAGCATGAAAATTATGTAACCGAAATGCAACCCCAAGAGACAACTCATGGCATATTATCTGCAAACTAAATTTGACAAGAATATGAAGGCATCCTCAACCTATTGCCCAGAAACCAAATTTAGACTTTGCCACAAGGAGTCACCACCTGTAGGTGCAAGCAGGCAAAACACAATCCCAAATGACATCTCATGTCATGGTATCGGCATATGAACTTTGAGACTCTGAAGAGGGGTCCTCAAGTTATTGCCGGTACTAGATGCCCACCAGTGTTCATGTTATTTGGGGCGGGTCACATATGAATACAAAATTTGAGAATAATCTGATGAGCAGTTGCCAAATTATTGCCCGGAAACAAATTTTTCCACCAGGAGACGCCACCTGTAGGCAGAAGCGGGGAAAATACAATCCCAAGGAACATGGTATCGTGGGGACATCTGCATACCAAATTTGAGAAGAATCCGATGAGGGTCCTCAAGTTATTGCCCAGAAACCAAATTTAGATTTTGACACCAGGTGACGCCACCTCTAGGCGCAAGTCAGTGAAATGCATTATCAAGCGACATCTTATGTCACGGTACATTCATACAAAATTTGAGAAGAATCCGATGGTCAGTTCTCAAGTTATTACCCGGAAACAAATTTGTGATGTTGCCACCAGGTGGCGCCACCTGTGAGTGCAAGTGAGCGAAAGGCAATCCCAAGCAACAGCTCCTGGCATGGTAAATGCATGCCAAATTTGAGAAGAATCCGATGAGCCGCAACGTTTCTCATGTTACCCAGACAGGTACATATGTAGGATATTTCAAAGAAATTCGACCAAGTGTTTCTAAGTTATCACTTGCAGCATGGAATAATGGAATGAACTCTAGTGGCGCCACCTCCGGGTGGATTTTGCTGAAACGCATCACCAACGGTGTTTTGTCGCAGGGAATGCATTTACCAAATTTCGAAGAAATCCGACAAATTGTTCGAAAGTTATCGCTCGCGAAGGATTTGAACAAACATGAACGGACATGCATTCAAGATTGGAACAAGACCCAGTGGCGCCACCTACAGCGGATCTTGCTGAAACTAAATACCAACGGACGTCTTGTCGCAAAGAATGCAGATGCCAAATTTCGGAGGAATCCGACAAAGCATTTAGGAGTTATCGCTTACGAAGCATTTGCACGAACATCCACGGACATGCACTAAAGATTGGAACAAGACCCAGTGGCGCCACCTACACCGGATCTTGCTGAAATGAAATACCAACAGACGTCGTGTCGCAAAGAATGCAAATTCCAAATTTCGGAGGAATCCGACAAAGCATTTAGGAGTTATCGCTTACGAAGTATTTGCACGGACATGTACTAAAGATTGGAACAAGACCCAGTGGCGCCACCTACAGGCGGATCTTACTGAAACGTAATACCAAGAGACGTCTTGTCGCAAAGAATGCAGATGCCAAATTTCGGAGGAATCCGACAAAGCATTTAGAAGTTATTGCTTACGAAGTATTTGCACGGACATGTCCGTGCATGCACGAACACATAGAAGCAAGACCCCAGTGGCGCCACCTACAGGCGGATCTTGCTGAAACGTAATACCAAGAGACGTCTTGTCGCAAAGAATGCAGATGCCAAATTTCGGAGGAATCCGACAAAGCATTTAGAAGTTATTGTTTACGAAGTATTTGCACGGACATGTCCGTGCATGCACGGACACATAGAAGCAAGACCCCAGTGGCGCCACCTACAGGCGGATCTTGCTGAAACATAATACCAAGAGACGTCTTGTCGCAAAGAATGGAGATGAAAAATTTCAGAGGAATCCGACAAAGCATTTAGAAGTTATTGCTTACGAAGTATTTGCACGGACATGTCCGTGCATGCACGGCCACATAGAAGCAAGAACCATTTTAAAGTCCCCGGCCGCGTTGCGGCGGGGGACAAAAAACATATAGGAAGGGAGAAATGTCCGGAGGGAATAATGTCGGCGGGGGGAAATGTCCAAGGGATAATGTCTGCAGGGGAAATGTCTTCAAGGGAAAATGTCATGGTATCGTGGATCAAGCCTTTTCGAGCGCCGCCGCAGTGAACTAAAGTTCAATTTACCGCAAAATTTGACTGTTAGTTGCAATAGATTAGTCGACATTGTCTAAATGACGCTTTTGATGAAACCTGCAGAATCAGGTAGCAGGTCATCAGTAGTTTTGCATATTCTTATAGTGTTATGATGTAAAATTTTGAAATAGTTGAGGAAAAGCTTATATTGGTAAACTCAAGTGTGTGAGGGCGGGTTACTGCGAACAATGAATTAATGTCAATTACATAGGATATCACGTGATCATTTGGACCAATCAAAGCGTCTAAGCTCCCTCTCTGGGGCGCTGAGGCGTTAAGAACTGCGTTACTGTTTTGTCCCTAAAAGCATCTCTATCCGAAAGCGGGCACAGTCGACGTATAACCATGAAACATGGCTTATCTTAGCCTTATGTTCCAATGAAAGTTCGCCAGACACAACAATATGATGCGACACAAGACGAATATTCATGAGCACGAAGAGGTCGAGGCACCAGAAGCCGATGCAGACGCAGAGAGGATTAACTCGCTTATTTTGAAACCCTACCGTCTGATAATTAGAGTCCATCCGCTGATACTGGGAGTTTAACCGCTGATATTGAAAGTTTCTTTGCGTATGTGGAGAGCTAGTCATAGGGAAGCCTGAGTGAGGAAGAAGGGGAACCCATCTTTTGCAAGAGCGACTATCATTCAATACCCACGCCGAGGACGCCGTACAAGATAATTTACAACAGACGTACATCACCATGCCTCCACACACATTAGAAAAACAGCCATGGCGATCATGAACATGGCGATCTGCTGCCGCTTGAAATGAAGAGTGATCTCATGAGCCGAGACATCAGGAAAACCAAGCATTCACGTACTATGGACTTACCACCCACAGAGGCTCTGAAAATTGCGATAAAAATTAGAAAACATCTGTTCAAGGAAATTTTGTCTTGCAGTTTCGCAAACGTGGAGCTGAGCGAACGGAATATGTGTATGAACAAGGACAAAACCTAGAACACATGACCCATGATGCACCAAGTTTCTCAATTGGTGGCTTTTCATTGGACAAGAGTGAACATTTCCTATGAGGCTTTTAATATATGGACACAGACGCTCTCTCAGCTTTAGTATATGGCGTAATGCATAATAAAATGTATGACACGCAATCCTAGTTGTCTCTCCCCAACTATGTTGGGTCCAAATATGGCGTGTTATATTGACTACGACTAGGGTGGTGACGTCACGATGCGCATGCGCACTCGGCGAGTACTAGAGAAAAATGGCAATTTCGGGTGCGCCCTGGAGGCATGCCTATCTCTATACACTAGCTATAGAGGTGGGCATTGACCCTTGACGATGTATAGAGTGTATCCACAAAAGAATATTGGGAGTCATCTGTAATCTCAGCCGTAGTAGAGAAAGCGCAGAGTCGCGCGAGTACGCATTAAGTGCCTTCCTACACCCTTATACACTAGCCCACAGGTAACTATAGTGACATGTGGATACGCCATAGGTTATGACATGATGAATCTATCTTTCTTGGTAGAGTCATTCTCCTGCAGGGTACTGGGTACAGGGCGTCTATATATCTTCTTGTAACCCCAGCTTGGGTTTGTTTAAATTAACGTATGCTATTGTCCGTGTATCACAGGTATCCTCGACTGATCTTGCCCAATCAGAGCCCGCCATTCGCCCTTGTGTTGCGCCAGTATTCGTTGATGAGCGCCCTTGTCCGTGTTTAACGTCAGTCTGTTCACCTCTGGTTTATCCCCTAGCATCTTCGATCAATCCAAGATACTGTAACGCCAACATAACCTGGAACAACTGTTTTCGCCTTTTCACCGCGTTTTCCAGTAGTGGTACATGTATGTAGACCTTTGAGATACATGCAGACACTGGAGTGGAACAATAGAAGACATATCACATGACTGTGACGTCCTCGGCAGTAGAGAAACAAGAGTGTTTCTCTCTATGGTTATGTTTGGTTCATATCCGACTTCAATGGAAGAATAAAAAGTGATCAATGCAAGTTGAATTTAATATATGTTTCATTTATTTCAGATCTTTTACAGGCGATCTGGCGAGGTAGACTATTTTGAAACACGTCCAATTTGAGATATGTTCAAACCCGTTTCACTTGTCATTTTGGGGCTTAAACGTTTCATTTTAGGTCGTGACATGATTCAGATTGAATCATCACATATTTAACGAAATATTGGCGCAAGTGAAACATGTTTCATTATGCAGGACGTCACATATTTTAGACGAACACAATTAACGAAGACAAGTTCCATATTGAAACATGACTCACGTGAACACTTTAGCTCGGACACCACTACAAAGAATGCCATAAAATATGCTTGAAGACCCATGCATCTTTTGACCATCTTTGGATTTTATTTGACCTCGAAATGACCTGAGGATAATTTGTTTTAGCATCTACCCCTACCTTGAATCATACTGCACACAAACGTAATATATGAAATAAGTTTCTCTCGTTACTTCATTTGAACAATAAACTGACCCTAAACCGACCCCAAATCCAATAATTAGCGTGATATCCATATCTACGTTAAAGCATTACACCACATCAAACTTTAGCGTGGATACCCATTAGTAGCAAACATCACGATGGAAATTAAGTTTGGAACCTTTTTTTTTTCAATTTTGACCTTATTTGACCCCAAACCCCCAAAATGGCCTTTATTGTTCCAAATTCATGTGGTATCCCCTTCGACCTTGAACGCTATCACATAAAGAAATATAATTTAGCATGAGTACCCATTTGTAACAAACAATGCCATCAAAAGTTTCGTTTGGTGTTCATGATCGACCGTCTATTCTATTAATAATAACAACTACAAATCGTTCAAATTCCTTAACCGAATGCACCACTTATTTTAATGAAATGAAATAACACGATATAGCATGACTCTAAATACCATACGGTAGTATGCTAACTTAGCTATAGACCCATACCAAGTATAAAATAAAACATTACGTATACGGTAACTAAGAATTCAGTACAATATTTCTATTATTGATGACTTCTTGTTCATATCTTTGGGGCACCTTGTACTGTCACCACCAGTGTCCTCGAACCTTCAAAATAAATACAGGGTAAAATACCATTGAGCACAGATCTTGGAAATATTTGTGAAATTTCTACAGGTTACAGCTGTCAAACGCAGGCACAACTATAAACACATATTAATTCTTTTGGTATATGGTCCGGGAAATCAGATCAGTGTTATAGAAACAATAACAAACAATCCGCTAAAAACCCCGAGCCGCCCTCTTTCTTCTTTCACGGATACAAATTTATCGTGACTAGTTTTTTTAAATTGCAGTTTCATGTAAAGTGCCAACTTTTTCCCAGTGTTTGCTCTATCTGACTCCAGCACGCTCTTGATGAATTATCAGTTTCATATGATATCCGCCTCTCTTTTTCGATAAAAACGTTAATTAGCGCCGGAAATTGTCGCGTTTGGCATCCGCCACATGGCATAGATGCAACAACTTACGCATCAATGAAGTGACCTTTTCCTGCAGGGGTGTTAGTTGACTTTGACTTAAACTGACGAGAAGATGGTTTGATCTGAACACCAATATTTGAGAAAGATTTCTTTGTTTGGCTCTTGAAAGAGTTAGAAAGTCGGAAATTGTGAAAATTTTAAACCTAAAATCTTCTCTGAAAAGTTCGAAAATGAAGGGCAAATTTTCAGTATTTCCCGGTGTGGACCACCGGAACATCCCCACAATATTCCTCCTCGCCTGTTTCGTCATTATGTATTATCGAAAAGAAGAACATCCAGATATAGTCATATAGTTAATTGTGGCGGGGGCAAGCGCCATTCTGCATCTATCTTCTGTTTATTATCCCTCAGCAGTTGCCGCATACACGTATACTGCGGTACATTGACGCGTGTCCCCCGGCATGAATGTGCGATTCGCAGTTTTGCACTCTTTCTTGTGTCTACAAATTTTTAACTATGACAACTGGTGTAAATAAGATAAATGTGCATCAATTTATCCTACTTTTCCAAGAAAGAACCATCATACTTACATTGATGGTAATCTTGGCAACCTCTGGTCGAAAATAGTCCATTAGTAGTATACAAAGAGTATTTACTGCCCCATTGACCTCAGAAATTTGCATATGACCTCTGTGACGTCACGCGCCAGCCAATCAGAAGCGAGTATTGTGTCACATGGGGTCATGTGTGGTGGTGGATGGGTGGGTGGTGGGTTTAAGATGGCGGCTGTGGTGGATGGGTGGGTGGTGGGTTTAAGATGGCGGCTGTGATGGATGGGTGGGTGGTGGGTTTAAGATGGCGGCTGTGGTGGATGGGTGGGTGGTGGGTTTAAGATGGCGGCTGTGGTGGATGGGTGGGTGGTGGGTTTAAGGTGGCGGCTGTGGTGGATGGGTGGGTGGTGGGTTTAAGATGGCGGCTGTGGTGGATGGGTGGGTGGTGGGTTTAAGATGGCGGCTGTGGTGGATGGGTGGGTGGTGGGTTTAAGATGGCGGCTGTGGTGGATGGGTGGGTGGTGGGTTTAAGATGGCGGCTGTGGTGGATGGGTGGGTGGTGGGTTTAAGATGGCGGCTGTGGTGGATGGATGGGTGGTGGGTTTAAGATGGCGGTTATGTTCACGTGGTGTGGTGGGTCTGCGCAAGTGTGTCACGTCACTTCCGGTTTTCACTAAAACTATCTCCAACTTTTCCGGCCCCGGCGGGCCCCGGCCCCCCACCGCAGCGCACGCGCGCGCGCGCGGGTTCTCCGGCCGCAGCGCGTGCGCGCGCGCGGGTTCTCCCACAGTGCGCGGCATCCCCGGCAGCGCGCGGATGCATATGCCATTGTGGAAAACCCCCACAGACAGGTCAGTACATGCATTCCTATGATGTTCACGCATAATAAAAATGTAATCTGTGTTGTTGTTGTTGTTGCTCCCTTTTTTGGACTAACCCATCAGAATAGTACGTATCACGGACTACACCCGTAGAACTACATCTGGTCTATAAAACACGTCCCTCTGGATCCTACACCTTCATTTCTACGGTTGCAGAGCCATGGCGGAGATCCAGCCCCATGCGACTCGCATTTTACAGTATGCCACCGTGGTGAATTCATTCACGGGTTACCGAGCAGTGGTCCGGTCCATGTTTGCAGGTGGCGACGACAACGAGGGACGACGCCAGATCCTGAACGAGTTCACAGAAGCGGTCCTCCACAGAGTGCACTCGATGGAGAGGCGTGCCATCACTCACCACTACTGGACTATGACAGCCATCCTTGATGCTCGCGCTATGGACCACGAGCGCTCACGCCGCAACCAGCACCGGCTGGTTGGCCTCATACTAGTCTGTGCCCTATTCACCCTGGCGCTGTGGTATTGACACTATAAATACCAGGGTCAGACAGAGTGTGTGTCATTTACCCTTAGTCATTGGGTCAACCGTGTCACCGAGACACCTACCCATAAATACGAGAGACAGACAGAGTGTGTGTCATTCACCGTTCGACATTTAGAGCAAGCATGTCATCCGACCTACGAGCCATTCTGGCCCTTACACCCCGGGTGGGGTTACACGTCTATGAAGATAAAGTCACCCTGGTGGAAGACCGTGGAGATATTTGCTGGGCGCCCGCTGAGACCTTATCGAATACGGTGACGCTACCTCGTGACGGCTGGACCAAATTTAAACGGGTGTTGAGCAGCGAGCTCGACGGAAACCTCATCCACATAGACAATGCCATCTACGTATACCGTGCAACCTTCTTCCTACGCCTGGGCCGCTACCAAGACCCTACGCGAGGCTTCACCCTAGACCCCGATCTGTGGTCAGCCTTGGAGAAAGTGGTGCCTATTGTGGACCAGCTGTTTACACCGGACGAGCGATCATCACACCAGTTGGGGGTGGGCTCGTGCTATTGAGGACGCGCTGGCTGAACCCCATGAACAACTACATGAACCCGACGACGACGATGCCATTGATTACCCGGCTAGACTCAGTCAGCCCAGTGACATGACCACCTGATCCTTTGATCTCACGGGGTTCTCCCTATAAATACGAGAGACAGTGAAATCTGGTACCATTCATGTACTGACCATGACGGAGCATATAGTACTGGCGTATTTCAGCTTGACCCCCGAGGTTTTCCTGCACGTGTATGCGGATACGGTCGATATCATGGAGGAGGTAGGAGACATCTGTGATGCGGACCCTACACAACCGCGCCCGGCTCACATTCGTCTGTCCCGGGAGGGCTGGACCAAATTCAAACGGGTGTTGTCTGGTGAACTGGACGGCGATCTCATCCACTTGTGTCACGATGTGTACATTCGACGCGGCCCTTTCTTTGCTCAATTGGCTCGGCTAGATGGGGGTACAGTGCATTTTACCCTTCACCCTGATCTATGGTCTGCATTGGAAGATGCCGTGGTAGATGTGGATGAAGCGCTTATCAAGCGGTCATCAGACGAGTTAGACTGGTCATTGACCATGGCCACTGTGGAAGCCCACGAAGAAAATCAGAAAGAAACTCCGGCCCAAGATATACCCGTTATAAATAAACGATAGAGCCAGGGTCCATCATCATTTGTCACCATGAAGCGCTGGGAGAAGGTGTTGGATAACTTATACTACAGTCCCGACGGTCCGGCGGCCTATAGTGCATTGTCGGCTCTCTATCGAGCGGCCAAACCCCAGGGGATACAACGTGCCCAAGTCCGAGATTGGTTAAGAAAGCAAGACACCTATACCTTACATCGATCTGTCCGTCGCCATTTTCTACGGAACCGGGTCATCGTGGGAGGAATAGGTGCCCAGTGGCAAGCGGATTTGGTCGATATGAGCGCCTTTGCCAAACACAACGATGGGAATCGGTATATCTTGACGTGCATCGATATCCTATCCAAGTATGCGTGGGTGGTACCCATCCGGACGAAAACGGGGGCGAATCTCATAGCAGCGTTCAAAGACATCTTCAAGACCGGGCGCAAACCTTTGTATTTGCAAACCGACGAAGGCACGGAATTCCTCAACACACCGTTCCAACAGTTTCTGAAAGCCCGGAAGGTGTTTTTCTTCCATACGTACAACGAGACCAAGGCTTCCGTGATGGAAAGGTTCAACAGGACATTCAAAGGCCGTATGTATAAATATTTCACCTACAAGAATACAAGGCGGTACATCGATGTTCTCCCGAAACTGGTGAGGGGTTACAATCGAGCCTATCATCGGAGTATAGAGAGAGCCCCCATTACCGTCACCCAACGCAATGAAGCCCAAGTCCGGCGTGTGTTGTACCCCAGGCCATCGCAGCGAACGACGAAGGCGGTGTGCAAGGTCGGGGACCCTGTACGGATCAGTAAAGTCAAGGGCAAGTTCGAGAAAAGTTACTTGCCCAACTGGAGCGATGAGCACTTCCTGATTAAACGGCGCCTACCCGACAGCGGCGAGTCTATGAACTGGAAGATCTTCAAGGGGAACCGTTGCTAGGGACGTTTTACGAGACGGAATTACAGCCTGTCGTAAAAACACAGCAAGACTACTACACGGTAGAGCAGATTTTGAAAACGGAACGTCGACATGGCAAACTGTTTCATTTCGTGAAATGGCAAGGTTGGCCCAGTTTCTTCAATTCCTGGGTCGCTGCCAACCAGGTGAAACGACTATAAAGCCAGACACCACTGCCGTCCTCCTTCATTCCACGTCCGACCACAGTGCTATGGACCAACAGCAGCTGCCTCTGAACACAGCGTCTCGCAAAACGCGCAAAGCGCAAGTGGTCTTTGGGGTGATAGTGCTAACCCTGCTGAGTTTGTTGTACGGAGGTGTGTTTTACGACGTAGCCTATGTCAGCACGTTACTTAACCAACTGAGAACACCAGCCACCAGCGAAACCGGTCTACAGAGAGCACTAGTCGTATCGAGCCCAGTCACCACCACCACCACCACACCCCGTGTACAA
>JAVTVY010047733.1:0-22452 GCA_036873755.1 Hanleya hanleyi | reverse complement strand
TTTGTGTTGTTCTCCAATCCCATTGATAGAGCACAAACCCGTGTGTTTGGTAGTCGAATTTATCCTCAGAACATTGACCATTTTATGTGGGCGTTTCAAGAAGCGACAATTCGTCCGTACGGCTACCTGTTCGTAGATTTAAAAGCCCATACTCCCGAAGATCGTCGGCTGACGACCCACCTGTTACCCGGCGAGGAATCACCACAACGGCCTATACCCCTACACCATCCGCCGAGTGCACTCCTGGCAGAGCAGCAGCAGAAGCCCACCCCCATACAGCGGGCCCGCTTCATACCATCAGTCCTGGAATATCACCCAACCGTGAAGGCCCAACCCGAGGTTGAAGAACATGATGTGAACTCGAGGCTATGGAAGGATTTGTTCAAAGAAAGTATGGACGCCGAGATGGGCGGGATGTTGGAGGCCACAGGAAACAAGTTTCAACGCAAAGGGTATTCGAAAGAGGAAGTTGCAATTTTAGCCCATAACAGATTGGCACCCAGACTACGACGGGCTTTACGTCAGCAGTATGTCGACTTACTGACCCATATGAAATTGTTGGATAAGGACCCAGTCCATATGGAAATTGAAAGAACAGCGTCGATGCTGAAAACCTCGGGCATGAACTGGAAAGCGGCGTATCTCAGAGCAATAGCACAAAAGAAACATTTGTTCGAACGCATCATTAAACAACGTTAAAGCATTAAGAAAGTGTGTTAAAGCGTTGAGACGAGCGTTAAGGCGTAACGACGGGTGTTGACGGGCGTCACTGCATTTCGATGAATTGGTGTCAATTCCATGAAATCAGAGCTTCTGAGCTAATTCACCAGGGCGTTGAAGCGTTGAGCTAAGCGTTGATGGGCGTTACTGTCTATAAAAGCGAGTGTATTCGCAAAACACGCACAGTCGACGTTCAACCGTCAACATGGCTTATACTTGTTCTGAGTGTGAACGCACGTTCACCAGACATTACGATATGATGCGACACCAGAAAAATATACATGGGACTGAAGACGCTGAGGAGCCCGTTGAGGCAGATACTGATACAGAGATTGATGAGAGTGCATCGACTGATACCGAATCCAAGATGGCTGACAGTCTATCTACTGATATGGAGAGCTTGACCTCATAGAATCAGCCTTCATCCCAGGAAAGTGAGGCAGAACCTACCTTCTGGGATCGTATTGTGACAGCAGCTATCAATACTCACGCTGAAGCGATCGAGGACGCTGGAGAGGATAATTTACAACAGACGTACACCCAAATGCGCCCCCGCATCAGGAAAACAGCCATGGCGATCTATGAACAGTATACTTTACTACCGCTTGAAATGAAAGGGGACCCCACGCACAGGTCCATCATGAAGACCAAGCGTCACTTGGAAGAGGATATGGGTTTACCACCCACCGAGGCCCTGGAAATGCGATCAGAATGCGCAAACAACTGTTTCAGGACATGCTGCCCGAAGAATATCCAGGCCTGGCCGACGATGATTAGAATAAACGGTTCAGAATGAACATGACCGAAGAAGGAACTCTCTGAAATGGCTACTTCTGATTGGACAAGAATACATCTATCGGACAGGAACGAATAGGACAGATGCAAATGGCGGTCTCTGATTGGACAAGAGTCTTTCTTGAATTGTAAACATACCCAACGCGGCTCCCCCAGCGTGGGTATGTTATGATGAAGGGGAAAATAAACTATATGAAAAAAAAACTTGTTGTTGTTGTTGTTCCCTCATGTGTCATCCTTGTTGTTGTTGTTTTCTCTCTCTCTCTCTCTCCGGTCTATATCATGGCGTCAAAACGTCTAGCAGGACCCATACAAGGTCCAGTTTTCGACACTAGGTGACCACATCCCGACGGAATGGCCAGTTTTCGACACCGGATGTGCCGCCATCTTGAACATACGTGCCGCCATCTTGGATATGGCCCATAATGCACCGGGTCAAAATACTCGCTTCTGTTTGGCTGAGAGCTCTGTGACGGATTTGAAATACTCGCTTCTGATTGGACGAGAGCTCCGCATTGTGTCTGCGCATGCGCAGAATGATATTCCTACCGCACCATCTCGACCCCAAATACCTTCATGTACTGCCCGAAAATGGCCACTTTCGCTACTACTCGTATCGCTGACGTCACCGATGACGTCACAGATGACGCGAACATCCCTCAAATCGGAATGTACACCCCGAGAACTACAAGATGACACCTTCGAGGACGCATTCGAACCGTGAATAGCCCATCTCGATCCCAAATACCTTCATGTACTGCCCGAAAATGTCCACTTTCGCTACTACTCGTACCAATGACGTCACCGATGACGTCACAGATGACGCGGACATTCCTCAAATCGGAATGTACACCCCGAGAACTGCAAGATGACACCTTCCAGGACGCATTCGAACCGTGAATAGCCCATCTCGACCCCAAATACCTTCATGTACTGCCCGAAATGGCCACTTTCGCTACTACTCGTACTGATGACGTCACCGATGACGTTACAGATGACGCGGACATCCCTTAAATCGGAATGTACACCCCGAGAACTACAAGATGACACCTTCCAGGACGCATTCGAACCGTGAATAGCCCATCTCGATTCCAAATACCTTCATGTACTGCCCGAAAAGGGCCACTTTACTTAATACAACCAACTGCGCATGCGCAGATTGACGCGACTTGCATTCAAAAACACACCATTCTGACTTTACCCCACACAAGCTTCACTTTGACACCTCACACGACCCATTCGAACCGTGATTAGCTCATCTCTAACCCAAACACACCCCTACATAGCACCCAAATGCCTGTTTTCTATACTACGGCCAGACTGCGCATGCGCAGACTATTGAACACGGACGAACCATTAGCCCAGTCGGATGCTCCTGCACGAGAGCTTCAAAATAAGACCTCACTCGACCCCATTGGACCACCAGGGACTCACCTAGACTCCAACATGTCCACCCCGTATGGCCCTATACACCCATAGCCATGCAGTATAGGCCTATGGGCCTACCCAGGCCTTGGTGACTTTTTTCAAAAATTTCACCAATTCGCTCCGCAACCCTACCCATCGTGTTCTAAATGACGAGACGAGTAAAACGAGACCCCACAACCCTACCGCAAATGTATAGAAGTACGTTTCCCAGGGGGACAAACATTGATCCTAATACTCCCAGTATGGGCCTATATGGGGCTCGGTGACTTTTTTCAAAAATTTCACCGTTTCGCTCCGGGACACTTCTTATCATGTTTGTCTTGACGAGACTAAGAAAACGAGACCCCACAACCTATACCGCAAATGTCGAGAAGTACGTTTCCCAGGATGGTCCTATACCCCCCATACCCCATATAGGCATTTTCACGTAATTTAGGATAAAGTCCGTATTCCGTATTTTTTCAGGAAATTTTTTACATACACCCACCCTGGAACTAGGCGGAGATAACTCTATTGACAGGCGAGCCCCGTTAAGCCCGGCGACCTATATACCCCCCATACCCCATATAGGTATTTTCCCGGATTTTTCGATAAAGTCCGTTTTCCGTTTTTTTTTTTTTTTCAGGAAAAATTTTACATGCACCCACCCAGTCATCAAATATCCCTTCACCTAGGCTTCACATTGATACCTCATACAACTCCATCGGTCCATTAGGGGCTCCCCTAGCTCCAACACGGCTATTTCCATACCCTTTGGCCGCCGCGCATGCGCAGAATGCCGATATTTAAACCCCACATCCAGTCCATTAGATGCCCCTTCATGAATGCTTCGCTTTGATACCTCACTCGACCCCATTGGACCATTAGGGACTCCCCTAGCTCCAAAATGTCTATTTTCATACCCTTCGGCGACCGCGCATGCGCATAATGCCGATATTTCAACCCCACACCCAGCCCATTAGATGCCCCTTCACGAATGCTTCACTTTGATACCTCACTCGACCCAATCGGACCATTTTATCTAGGGACTACTTTTTCTCCGCGGAAGCTTTTTCCCGAGATCGAATCACCGCCAAAACCGCATCACCGCGGATGAATACATGGAACTATTTTTGACCTGGAAAAATTGGAACTCTCCTGTGCTGGAGGTAGCTTTTTGGTCAATTTGAAATACTCGCTTCTGATTGGTCGAGAGCTCTGTGACGGATTTGAAATACTCGCTTCTGATTGGACGAGAGCCGCCACGTGACCGCCACAAATTTGCATAAATCGGCGGGAATTTACGGTTTATATACTACTTAGGTCCCATAAGACAGATAAAAAATGTATTTGACAACAGAATTCAAGCAAATTACGGTGAATTTTCCCCTTGGGCCTCTGCCATGTATAATTGCATACATTTGAGCCCGTTAGTTGCCTATTAGCTATAATTTGCCTCTTGGCTACAATTTGCCTCTTGGCTTTTTAGTCTAGGCATGTATGTTTTCGCCTTCGACTTCAAACGAGCACACGGCTGATGCCGTTTCGTTCGTCCATGATCACAACTGATCATATTGCTTCTTGGCTCGGACATAATTTATAAATGCCTGCAATCAGCTTTTCCTCCTACAATCGGCAATAAATATGTTGTCGGTATGTCGACTCCAATGTCAATAATAAGTTTGACGCGCAGTGAAACACTCGATGGCACCTTTAGGTGCCCGATAATTTCAGAAATAATTCACGTTTCAAAATGTAGTCTGCTGTTTGAGCGGAGCCAAAATGGAGAAGGGCGAATTCTCGTCAAATCTCGCGAGACTTTGAATGGCTTGAATTATAGTACGAGCGAAGGGAGACTGCATTGTTATACCTTACTTCAATTTACGAAATAAAATTAGGATTAATTCTTCAGATGTTTCCAGTCTTTCATTTTTTTTACAAAATCGGAGATTTAAACGTTTATTTCTCGAAAAGTATCCATGCTACGTTTTTGAAATTTGACATGCTTGTTACTTATAAGGTGATCTGGTAAACTTTATCTTACTCTTTGTAAGTTCGGCTTAGTTTTTTAATTATTCAATTTTTAAGACAAATGATCGTAAACTAGTACGGGTTTTTTCAATTTATTTGAGTAAAATAGCTGTAAAAACAAAACCAGGCAAAATTTTTTAAAAAACGAGATAAAAGTTACTAGTTCGAGTTTTCTCATATCAAGGTATACCATCGAAGTTGAAAAATACAAGATCAACAGTTTTCATGAAATTTCAATTGAAAAATGGACACTATTGTTTTCATTTGAATTTTTTTTAAATTGGAATATTTTCTACACAATATCAGTGTCGGTTATACAAATCATATAGTTGGAATCCCTACGATGTACACTTTCATAAAATATATAGTTTATTATGGTTATCTTGTATATTTATTGGTACAGAAGACAAATTTTCACGGGGGTGCAAAAACGGCCTCTAACGGGACAGCTATCCTTAAGCTAGTTGGTACGTGTTTATAAGTTATGATGGAGTTCCCAATAGCTCGGTATTTTCCCAATAGCTCGGTACCGAAGGTGCAGTAGTGACGAAGTCGTGGAACAGAAACACGCTCGTTGGTCTGTGATGGCAAACCCATCCACGGAAAAGCTTTGCTCCCCAATCCGTCTTCCAGTGTCATTGAGTTGGCGACGGACGGTCATGTCCCGTCAATGAGCCTCCCAGTCCAGTCAGATGTTCCGTGGACCGCTGGCGCTACAATTGTCCATCGAGCAACTATCGTGTGTAATGTCCTGACGGCATGGGTTGAACCAAACCCGCTGGGTAGAGGACGTTGGCGTCGACTCCGATGATCCTTCCGTGGGATGTTTCACCTCCCTGGATGTGGGATAGATTTTTCTCTTCGGTACCGTTGGAAAATAATACTGGGACCCTCAACGATTTTGCGTTAAGCAGTCAGACATGTCGGTATCTTTCTGTTCGATCAGAATAGAAAAGATAGGTAGAGCTTGGAACGTATAGCGGAGTGCATCCCGGAACGCATCGACACCCATGCCACAGTAGATGTCGGCCATTTTGTCTGGGAAACATCCAGATTGTTGTAGCACACGAGGAAATCTCGGCGAGTCTGCATCCCTTCACGGACAAACACCTGCTGGATATCGGCATGAACGGTGTCGGATAATGCTCCCTCTTTCAGATCGTTGTAAACGGCTGCTTGTGATGGGACTTCGGTCTCTTCCGGAAGATCCAGGTGGGTCATCTAGGTATACGGAAACCAACCACAGAGCGCAGTCGTAGGCCTGGTAATAACTGCAACTGTGTACACGTTGGTTATGCTTGGTGCGCGGTGCAGCCTCGGGCCCGTACTCGGTGTCTTTCGTGTCCAACTTTGGAATACGGGTGTCGAGTTTCGCCAGGATATCACGGTAGGTGCTGGACGCTAGCTTGACTGAGCGTCTCAATATATTCCATCATCAGAGCGCGAAGATAACCGGTGGAGACTTAACAAACGGAGACGGTCTCATTAAAGGGGACTTTGTTGTGGATACTCACACTCAAGAATATGTGGTGCCTGTGTCCATTGCGTTTTGACGGACACCGTCTTCATGGGCCCCATGACGGCTTCGAAATCATAGCAGGCTCGGTACGGGAAATAGCGTTGTCCGATGGGGACGCCTGTGCCTTCATCTGCCAGCTCCTAGAAAATGACTGGTTTGTGGATACTCACACTCAAAAATATGTGGTGCCTGTGTCCATTGCGTTTTGACGGACACCGTCTTCATGGGCCCCATGACGGCTTCGAAATCATAGCAGGCTCGGTACGGGAAATAGCGTTGTCCGATGGGGACGCCTGTGCCTTCATCTGCCAGCTCCTAGAAAATGACTGGTTTGTTGTAAAAGACGCTACCAGGGAACTTCCGATTGATGTTCTGGCACACCACTTCATGTGTGTGCGGTTTTTTTTTATTTTATTGTGTTTTTTTTCGATCCCTCGGGCTGGAAGCTGTTCGAGATGGATACCGATTCAGAATCTTCAAGCTGAACTTGGAATCCTTGGTGATACCGGAATTTCGGGCCCGGTACGAAGCTGAACGTGACCAGTGGTCACGCCCCCGGAAAGAACAGTACAATTTCGACAAACGAACGCTGGGGCTCTTTAAACTGGAGTGAACTGAAGATGTCTTAGTCGCCCTCTCATGGAAGGCGTTAGGTCCACAACAAGAGCAAAATCCCGTGCCTCGGTATTCTTCAGGGCCAGGCCACTGTCATGGGAATCAACAAGGGCTTTTGTACCACGCAGCTTCAGATACGCCCCTACATCCAGCAGTGGGACGCCTTCACCTCCTTCTACAAAAAAGTCCTATTCGACGGAATCACCAATACCTATCTGGATATCAATTGTTGGGTGACGGTCACCCTGTAAATACGAGGGGACCTCATAGTATACGTCATTCAATTATCAACTATGTCGCAAAATGTAATATTTGCAGATCGTCAATATAGTTATAATGCGCCGGATGATATATGGCAACAAATCATGACGAGTAGAAGATTGCTGGAAAGGTTTATCAGAGTGTGGACTGGTTAATTGCCTATTTCATGTTCGGGAAGTTAGCTGCCAGTTCACGGTTCACAGTTCACTATTCGGGTGTGAAGCTGGATGCCAGTTCACGGTTCACAGTTCACTATTCGGGTGTGAAGCTGGATGCCACTATTCGCCCCCTAGCGGTGGATAGCGGAACTAATGATACCATCATGTAGATATTGTCTCGTAGTATATGTGTACCAAGTTTGGTGGCTATAAACCACTGGCAAGGGTGTCTACCAGTGCAGTTACTTATTCAGATGCCAGTTCGCTATTCGCCCCCCTTGCGGTGGATCGCGGAACTAGTGGTGTCACGGTGTAGGTATGGTTTCGTAGTGTATATGTACAAAGTTTGATGGCTCTAAACCACTTCCATTGGTGTCTACGGCTGTTACGATACTTTGAATAGAGAACTGTGAACCGTGAACTGGCATCCAGCTTCACAACCGAATAGTGAACTGTGAACCGTGAACTGGCAGCTAACTTCCCGAACATGCCTAATTCCCCGATTGTGTGTGACACTCATGGATAGTGTTGTCAACACCGTGTGGAGAGGTCCAAAGCCAGTGTTCACCCAAGAAACCGTAGTCGCAGAGACATGATGTTAACATCCTAGAGTCGAACATTGAAATTGTTGACAAGCAATAAACCAGTGATCATTCCAGTATTGTGATTATTCCAGTTTTGTGATTATTCCAGTGTTGTGCTAACAACAAGTAGATGTGGCTATCTTAAGCGGCAATTTGTTTGTGTTGTGGTTACAACCAGTACATTTGAGAAAATCAGGAATGCAGGAAATCCTGGCATAACGGTAAAAGAGTGGTATTCTTCAAAATCGTGCAGCATCGGGATTACGCGGGATTGGACTGAACGGATATTTTAGAGCTCTATAAGAGAGACAGATAAGTCAGTTAGTGAAATGACTCCTCATGTAAATGCATGCACTGTGTGTAGAAATACTCCTGTTAACTGTATGTTTCTTTGTGAAAATGTTATATATTGGAGCGATATGGAAGCGGTGGAAAAAATTGACGTCTGACGACTAAAGAGCAACCATATGACTACAGGAGTAGCCTTAAAGGTCAACCCAAACGCTCTGAGGTCAAAAATATAAAAAAATAGTCCTTTCGATTCTGAAAATAATGATATTTTTTTCATAATTTTGTGCAGTCTGGTTGGCGAGATATTGCCGTTTGAAAGGTGAAAATCGCTCTCCCGTCAATTCCAGCTGTGACGTCACGGAGGGAAGCCGTCTTGTATTCTCTATGTTAAAGCCGTATACCACAGTCGTATGTAGCTGCTGATTTCTGGAGATTTTCGGAGTATCGGGGCATCATTTTTTAAATATGCTGCGACGTTGTGTAGTGGGAGGTTGCAGTTTTACTACAGATGACGGTGTTAGTATTCATTTGTGGCCCAAAGACGAGAAAATCGCTGCAAATTGGACGAAATTTGTACGCAACACGAGAGTGTGGAAAGAGGCCCCGAGCCAGTACTCGTATAATTTGCTCGGCACATTTTGACAGAAAGACATCATTCGAGGACATCTACAGCGTAGCAGTTGAATTCGGGTACAAACCAAAACTAAAGAGAACAGCTATTCCAACTATCAAACGTAAGAACAATCAGAATGTGACGGCAAAGAAATCGGACAAGGAGAATCTATCACGGACATCGGCTGAACGAACCTAGCCTGCAAGCGAGGCCTCGGGCAGGGGGACGGCTGTACATGCCCTGCTCGCTCTCGCGTGGCGTTTGTTGCTTGAGCACCTACAGGTTAGACTGGATGAGTCTCTATTTCATATACACGTTTAACCATTTGTTCCAATGTGTCTTAATGTCTGTATTTGTATGTTCAATTTTATTCATTCTATGTATGCGTTTTTAGCCAAATGTTGGCACAAACTTCACGCAAATAAATTATCTAAATTATATACTATTTAATAATAATAATAAAATGATCTTTCATAAATATATATACGTTTGATAAGTAAATAAATAAAAAACACCAATTGGAGTGAATGGCTGCAGATACAGAAGTGATAATTATACTTTCATAATCCCTTGACATTTGAGATTGTGGGAATATCATTCGATTTCAATTTAATTGAGGTAATTTGTCGAAAATTGAGAAAATGTGAATGCCGATCCACTCACCACGGCTTACTTTTCGCCATGAATGTCCAAAGTTTTTTTCATCAAATTATATAATTCTGAAATTGGTATTTCATGGGGATTATGGGAAAACAAACAAAATTCAAATCGGACGTATATCAGTAGAGTTATCAACAGTTTACTGTCCGTTCTGCCGAATCCCGGAGTTTATCTCTTCGAAAAGGCCGTCTCGGCCAGTAACAACAACAACAACAACAACAACACCACAGAGGTGCTCGTTCTGTACTTCACAGAATCGTTCTACATTCAATACAGTTTGAAATATATGGACATTTGGTCTTATAGATGACGATAATAAGGTTTCCAGTCAAGTCTGTATTCAACAAACGACCTCTCCGAATCCTGTCGTCGTCGAGTTCCACGTTGTCAGAATGGTTGTCACTGTCAGAATCGGAGCCGTACGGCTCAAATTGATAGGGCTGAATTCCGCCGTTGGTCTGCAAACAACTGTTAATTTGCCCGTCATCATCCTCCTCTATGTCTATTTCATCTTCTTGGCGAAAAATATTTCCATCTAAGCAGCTGATATCGCTCGAATCGACATCTGAACCGGAGCTCTGACTGCACTCGCTTTCCATGTTATCCGCTGTTTTTTCTCAGGCAACTTCCCTGCGTGACGTCATCAACCCAGCTGTGAAAGTGTGAAAAGCCCACTTTGCTCCCATATTACGTGTGTTTCTGATCAGATTAGAATTTTTTCAATATTTTTTTCATACAAAGTGAAGTATGAACTATGATTTTTAAGGATTTTTAGACCAAAAAAAATTCCGTTTGGGTTGACCTTTAAAGGTTAACCCAAACGCTCTGAGGTCAAAAATATAAAAAAATAGTCCTTTCGATTCTGAAAATAATGATATTTTTTTCATAATTTTGTGCAGTCTGGTTGGCGAGATATTGCCGTTTGAAAGGTGAAAATCGCTCTCCTGTCAATTCCAGCTGTGACGTCACGGAGGGAAGCCGTCTTGTATTCTTATGTTAAAGCCGTATACCACAGTCGTAAGTAGCTGCTGATTTCTGGAGATTTTCGGAGTATCGGGGCATCATTTGTTAAATATGCCGCGACGTTGTGTAGTGGGAGGTTGCAGTTTTACTGCAGATGACGGTGTTAGTATTCATTTGTGGACTAAAGACGACAAAATCGCTGCAAATTGGACGAAATTTGTACGCAACACGAGAGTGTGGAAAGAGGGCCCGAGCCAGTACTCGTATAATTTGCTCGGCACATTTTGACAGAAATTAGACATCATTCGAGGACATCTACAGCGTAGCAGTTGAATTCGGGTGCAAACCAAAACTAAAGAGAACAGCTATTCCAACTACCAAACCTAAGAACAATCAGAATGTGACGGCAAAGAAATCGGACAAGGAGAATCTATCACGGACATCGGCTGAACGAACCTAGCCTGCAAGCGAGGCCTCGGGCAGGGAAACGGCTGTACATGCCCTGCTCGCTCTCGCGTGCCATTTGTTGCTCGAGCACCTACAGGTTAGACTGGATGAGTCTCTATTTCATATATATTATTTAATAATAATAAAATGATCTTTCATAAATATATATACGTTTGATAAGTAAATAAATAAAAAACACCAATTGGAGTGAATGGCTGTAGATACAGAAGTGATAATAATACTTTCATAACCCCTTGACATTTGAGATTGAGGGAATATCATTCGATTTCAATTTAATTGAGGTAATTTGTCGAAAATTGAGCACTTTTCGCCATGAATGTCCAAAGCTTTTTTATCAAACTATATAATTCTGAAATTGGTATTTCATGGGGATTATGGGAAAACAAACAAAATTCAAATCGGACGTATATCAGTAGAGTTATCAACAGTTTACTCTCCATACTGCCGAATCCCGGAGTTTATCCCTTCGAAAAGGCTGCCTCGGTCAGTAACAACAATAACAACACAGATGTGCTCGTTCTTTACATCACAGAATCGTTCTACATTCAATACAGTTTGAAATATATGGACATTTGGTCTTATAGATGACGATAATAAGGTTTCCAGTAAAGTTGCATACCAATCTGTATTCAACAAACGACCTCTCCGAATCCTGTCGTCGTCGAGTTCCACGTTGTCAGAGTGGTTGTCACTGTCAGAATCGAAGCCGTACGGCTCAAATTGATAGGGCTGAATTCCGCCGTTGGTCTGCAAACAACTGTTAATTTGCCCGTCATCATCCTCCTCTATGTCTATTTCATCTTCTTGGCGAAAAATATTTCCATCTAAGCAGCTGATATCGCTCGAATCGACATCTGAACCGGAGCTCTGACTGCACTCGCTTTCCATGTTATCCGCTGTTTTTTCTCAGCCAACTTCCCTGCGTGACGTCATCAACCCAGCTGTGAAAGTGTGAAAAAAGCCCACTTTGCTCCCATATTACGTGTGTTTCTGATCAGATTAGAATTTTTTCAATATTTTTTTCATACAAAGTGAAGTATGAACTATGATTTTTAAGGATTTTTAGACCAAAAAAAATTCCGTTTGGGTTGACCTTTAACCATATATATATCTCTATAATTGCTGTGTGGGTTGTTTATATCAATGTTCTCTCATTTCTCTACATTAGCCGCCTGTAAACTAAATTTCGATTTGGTTCGACGAGGAATGCAAAACCCATCAATCGTGACAACCGATCAGAATCAAAGTCGGTTTGAGAAAAGGTGCGTTTGGATTTCGAATCGCCCGGTAAACGTGTCAGATTACATAAATTTAATAATTTGATGACAGAAAAATATAGAGCTACACTTCTAGAAAATGCTGGTGTTTTTATGTTTGAATGTGAACTGTTTATTTGTCGTTTCACCCAAAGTTCATTTAAGGGGGTCCTTCAGTACACGGTACATATTTTTGAAAAACTACAGGTGATGGCCCCAGAAAACGCCCCTGTGCACACGCTCTTTCGCTACCACACCTAGACTACGCATGCGCACCATGACATCCCTTCTAGTTAAACCACCGTTTGCACACCATATTCGGACACATAAAATGTCGCTATATGTCTGAAATAATGCTGAACGCGACGTTAAATTTAATTCGCCCTCCCAAAATCTCCTTTTCCCTTACTACTTGTCGATTGGGCATGCACACCATGCCCTCACTTCATATCAGTACCGAACCAGTCGTTGTGTACATGACAACAGCTCGGAGTGGACACCATGTACGGCCCATTGGGACCAAGAATGGCCCTAAATCGTTCACACACGCCCCTGTGCATCCACAAAATTACCTTTCTCTACTACGCTTCGACTGCGCAAACGCACCCTGACGTCACTCCCAGTCCAGCCCACTCCACTCATAGTCTACTCCACGAGCGCCTCAAATGACACGTGGCACGCCATATTTGGACCCAGGATGGTCCATAGATTGCTCAAACACGGCACTGCGCACCTCAAAATACTCGATTTCGGTACTACTCGTCGACTGCGCATGAGCACCATGACGTCATATCCAGTCCAAATCACGCCATTCGAAGTCTACTCCAAAATAACGTGAAGAGTACACGCCTTTGACTTCCATCTGGCTTCCCGACAGCGCGTGAATCACTGTCAATCAAAATATCTTCGTCCGGAAGTTCGTGGGTTGTTAGGAGCTTGTTCTTTCCATCCCTACGGACTGTCGTGGGCATGATGCTTGTCTTCGAGGATAGCGTCTTCGCGTCATGCGAACGTCATACAGTTGACGTCACGAAACGCTAGTTGCGCATGCTCGGTCGCCATTTTGATTGAGCGACCTGACAGGCTGACAGCGAAGGAAAATACATTAGAAAGGGCTGAAGGCTCTGAAGCAGTGGGGGAACATAACGAATTCAAGGGCCTTAACCCATGGGGACCACATATGGCCCACCTATTGGTCAAAACGTCTACCCCAGGCCTTCCAAAAGGCCCTGCGACCCCTCCCATCATACGCTACAGCGCGAGACAGATCGAACGAATACCCACACTGATATTTTACTCCACCAGAAAAATATACATGGATTATGTCCGTTTTCCTACTTTTTAAGCATGTAAAGTCCTTGATTTTCTGATTTCTATTTGGGAGGGGGTCCTAATTTTGCAACAACCCGCCAGTCACGAGACCGACCTCTACGAACACTTCAAGACGAAACCCTGTCCGACCCCTTAGGCCCAGGGTTAGCCCACCTAGACCCATTTGACTGCGTCTAGTCCGTTTTAAACATTTTTCTCAGGAGAATCCTAGTTTTACATCCACCCCAGCCAGTCACGTGATCGGAAGTGACCTCGCCACTTTGCAATGACAACCGCTTAACCGGAAGTAAATTCTGACCCGGAAGTCACGTCGACCGGAAAAGAACTTTGATGTGACGTGACCAGCAGTGATGTGAATTGCGCGCCCCCCCCCCCCAAATACTAAGAGATTTGCACTTTCTATACTGCACAGGCTGTTAACTCCTGAATAAAGAAATTCAACACCTACTAAACTAAAATCTGCTTAACACCCGTGATCGCTACCGGTAATATACTGATAAACTAGCTGTCTGGTTAATTTCACGTATGGCCCAATAAGAAAACGGGGTAGATACTTCATGTAGGTAGCCATTGTCTGAGTCTTTGTGCAGCTGAAAAGGCTGAAGTCTAGACATATTGTTGTTCCCAGACTTGGCTATTGTATTCATTGTCTCGTGATTCTTACATGGAGTATGAACCGAAAACGGGCATTATTCCATTGAGCACCCTAATTTTTCTTCCGGCTGTGTTTGGCACATTGTCCAGTGAATTATAGCTCAATCCATAATAATCGCCTGTTGCGTTTTCCCTCGTTTGACAGGTTTCATATTTTCACCCTTTGTGTAGATATGCTTTCTAATAACTTCCATCTATCCAACCAAAAATGCACCAATGTACAAAAGTGTCCTTCATAACTCAAATTGTAATACTCGTTTTGAAGATATGTGTATGTAAATTACAAACTTTGAAAGTAATAAAAAATACTTTGAGACGAAATTAGAAAATCTAAGACACTTAACTATAGAAGTTATTAGCAACTCGAAACAAATGACGTATTTTTAAAATAACTTCGATTAAAGTTGAATATTTCAACATTTATTGTTCTAAATGTGGAATGTTTAATCGGTTTTATATCTGATATATATAGCATGTGGATACTGTGACATAAAAAGGCCGTATCCAGTGTCGTTTGGATATGAGGGGCCGTTTGTCACTTTCTGATTTAATTTGTTTATTTATATATATTTGGTATTTATCAGCAGATATGTAAATCCGTTAAACATGGAGGTGAAATAAACACTGGGTTTAGTAAAATATAAATCCTATATCAGCGAAAATAATACGTTAAAGATTTATAAATACCCATTTTAACTATTTGGGATATATATTTATATCGCTAGTTATGTTATTTTTTGGATATAAATTTCTTTAATATATATATATATATCTATATATTTATCCTCGATCAACGATCTCGTATTTATATATCCTACGCAACGTATCTTGCTAATATATAAATATTTCAAAATCTGTTGTTGAAGATATATATATACTGTCATCGCCAAAGTTCTGATTTATAAATCCTGAACTGAGAAAGTATTGGATATTTCTCCGAAGTAAGGTATGCTAATGAGTAACCGGTGACGTCGTCGGTTTTGTTGTGGTTTTAGAAATGACCAGGGCTCATAAAAGTTGAAATGTCAAGGTATCGAAATTTATGGTCCACTGACAGGAAGTTTATGTTTATCCGCCAGGGGAAATGTTTGTACAAAATCTTGATTGTCATATAGTAAATCATCTTCACCAACCAAGTCAACTACATCGCAAAGCTCTCTACACATCTTCACCAGCCAAGTCAACTACATCCCAAAGCTCGATGTACAGAGCAACGTGATGTACATCGACTTGGCCAGAGAAGATGATAGAGATATAGAGGACAGGAGTCTTTCGTCTCCACCGGCGTTAGTAGTAGGTAGCACCCCGATCCGGTAACGTTTTGCCGGGGGAGGTAACTCTTGCATCCGCCAGGGGGCGCTGTGCCGTATGACGTCACTTCCGGTCTGGGTGAATGAAGCGTGACCTCTGTATGACGTCACTTCCGGTTTGGGTGAATGGGGCGTGACTTGTGAGGATGATAGGAGATGTACTGACCTGTCTGTGGGGATGTCGTTCATCTCCGTGTCTTTTCGGTGAGAGGAGCATGTACTGGGGGTTTTCCCCACAATGTCGTTCACTTCCGTATTTCTTCGGTCAGGTCCGTGGGAGCTTGTACTGATCTGTCTGTGGGGTTTTTCCCACAATGTCGTTCACCTCCGTGTCTTTTCGGTGAGGTCCGTGAAGATGTGGCGGGAGGTACCGAGAGATGTGACGGAGGTGTGCGAAGAGACACGGAGAATACCGAAGAGGCCCGGTGAGTTCGTTGAGGTCCGTGAAGATGTGCCGGAGGTGACCGAAAAGACCCGGAGGTGACCGGAGAGTGCCGGAGGTGACCGAAAATACCCGAATGTGGTCACCGGAGAGTGCCGGAGGTGACCGAAAAGACCCGGAGGTGACGAAATGTGGGTGCATGTAAAATTAGGATTTTTTCCCGAAACTATAAAAAGCGGAACTCGGACTTTACCCCTAAAATAGGGGAAAACCCCTATCAACTATAGCCCAAAGGGCTAATATCGGTCTCCGGGCTTATCGGGACCTGCCTATCAAGTCAATGGGGTGGGTGCATGTAAAATTAGGATTTTTTCCCGAAAATATAAAAAGCGGAACTTGGACTTTACCCCTACAATAGGGTCTGTATTATACAATATAAGGAAAATGCCTGTATGGGGTATGGGGATGATCATTTTTTTTTTTCGTGGGCTTGACTATGGGTTGTGGGGTCTCGTTTTTCTCGTCTCGCCGAGAAAAACACAATGGGAGGGGTCCCGGAGCGAAGCGGTGAAATTTTTGGAAAAAGTCACTGAGGTCTGTATATAGGCCTATTGTGGAAAATTCACACATGTTCATTGTGATATGGGCTGCTTGGTCTTGTTTTTCACGTCTCGTCATTTAGAACACGATGGGAAGGGTCCCGGAGCGAAACGGTGAAATGTTTGGAAAAGTGCCATATAGGTTCATATAGCTCCAAAGGCTGGCTATGGGGGATAGGTCCAACCTGGGAAATTCACACACGTTCATTGTGATATGGGCTGCTTGGTCTTGTTTTTCACGTCTCGTCATTTAGAACACGATGGGAAGGGTCCCGGAGCGAAACGGTGAATTTTTTGGAAAAGTGCCATATAGGTTCATATAGCTCCATAGGCTGGCTATGGGGGATAGGTC
Source organism: Hanleya hanleyi (assembly GCA_036873755.1). Classification (NCBI taxonomy): domain Eukaryota; kingdom Metazoa; phylum Mollusca; class Polyplacophora; order Lepidopleurida; family Hanleyidae; genus Hanleya; species Hanleya hanleyi. Next base: position 5,482 of record JAVTVY010047733.1, on the reverse strand, counting down.
CAACCTGGGAAATTCACACACGTTCATTGTGATATGGGTTGTTTGGTCTTGTTTTTAACGTCTCGTCATTTACGTGATTTACGGTGAAATTTTTGGAAAAAGTCACCGAGGCCTGGGTAGGCCCATAGGCCTATACTGCATGGCTATGGGTGTATAGGTCCATACGGGGTGGACGTTTTGGGATCTAGGTGGGCCACTAATGGCCCGATGGGGTCGAGTGAGGTATCAATGTGAAGCCTATGTGGGGGGCAACCGATGGGATGGATGTGGGGTAGGAATATCGTCATTCTGCGCATGCGCAATAGACAAAGTGTATGGAAATAGACGTTTTGGGATCTAGGGGAGCCAATAGTGGGCCGATTGGATCGAGTGAGGTATCAATGTGAAGCCTATGTGAGGGGGCATCTGATGGGGTGAGTGCGGGGCTGAAATATCGTCACGCTGCGCATGCGCAGTGGACAAAGTGTATGGAAATAGACGTGTTGGGGTCTAGGTGGGCCACTAGTGGGCCGATGGGATCGAGTGAGGTATCCATGTGAAGCCTATGTGAGGGGGTTAGACTAGGGTGTCGTTTCCATTCTGCTGCGCAGGTCACGTGGGTTGTGACGTCACTTCCGGGTTTCACCTCCAAACCCGGAAGAGTTCCAATGTTCTCTTAGACGTCCGGATGTTCAACCTCCGGGGTTTTTCCCGGCCCGGCCCGGCCCGCCCCGGCCGCAGCGCGCTCGCGCGCGGGGGTGATCTGATGCCGCAGCGCGACGCGCGCGTCACATCACCGGCAGTGCGCGGATGAATGTCGGGTCAAAAGGACAAAGGTCACATCCACGTCAAAAGGTCCAAGGTCTCCCTTTCGGCAAGGTTCGGAGACAATGTTGCGGCATCGATATACAGAGCTTGAACCCCAAAAGGGGATTGTAAATTAACCTGGGAAGGATGGGCAGTTCCATTTGGAGCAATCAGCGGTCGAGAAAAAGAGCCAATGAGCGATCGATAAAAGAACCAATGGACGGGTACTAGAATTTCGCTCACGTCTACCCCTACATCCGGGTACTGGGATGCTTTCGCCTACGTCCGCGCCTACATCCGTGTTCTTGTACACCCGGGTAATGTTTTCTGGACATGGATGGGTTACCTTTGGCTCCATTCTAGGCCACTGATTGGCTAATACGGTGTTCAAAGCCAGTTTCATGCATTATGCTCATATAGAAAACACATAAGACAGGGTTTTTTGGTGAGATCTCATTTGATTTTTTATTCAGTAACAACAACAACGTGAGAACAACCACGTGAAAACTGAAGCCCAGAACAGGGGGCTTGTACATTGAAAGAACTGAAGCCCAGAACAGGGGGCTTGTAAACTTAAGCCCAGAACAGGGGGCTTGTGTACATTGAAAGAATTCAAGCCCAGAACGGGACTTGTACATTGAAATGATGGGCGGCCCAGTCATATACGAGTACATCGCGGTCCTCGGCTTTGGGGTACTCGTCAAACATGTGGACGATCGTCTGCATGGAATGTCCCCGGCATCGATGGTACAGGTAAAACAAGCAATATTGTCCGCACACCATACTGTCCAGGCTTTGCAACGTTTTAGTATTCCAACACCACGTCTCTGTGCCTTGATCCATGAAGTCTTTTAAATCGGGATAGAGGGGTGGTAGGCCGTACGGATCAAAGTATTCGCCCTGCTCTTCTGTCAAGTACACGGCCACCCAGTGTTGACCGGGTCGATCCATCGGGTCTGTATTCAGGACGTAAGCAGCAGGATACACGCGGTCTAATGGGAACACATCTCGGTCGAACACTCCTTGAAACACCATGCGTGTCCCTGGATCATTCTCCAGCACGGTGCGTATCTGGTCTGTATCCATGTTAGGTGGCAAAGTCACACAGGACGTTACGGCTTTTATCGATTTGAATGATGTTGTCAAACTCAGCGTAGCAAGTCACATTGATGGTTTTCGGTAAAGGTGTCCTGAAATGCAGTTCCAAGCGTAAGTTGCCTTTCTTGACGAGACTCAGTTGATGATCGTTGTCTAAGGTGGGAGTCAGATCGAAACAGAACAAGGTGTACCCTTTGCCGAAATCGTCTTGACTGATCATATTTCCCTCGTCTTGGTTGATTTGGCCAGTTGCTGTGAAGAGGTTCAGATAGCTCCGGATGTAATTGTCCGTTCCGAAATTAGGTTGTAAAGGCCGTGCCTGTACCTGTTGGCCATCCACATGCAGGGCCACGAAATTGATGTTGAACGCTTTTAGGTTGAACGGATTCCTCGAGAGAGTCCCATTATAACTGACGTTCTCCACACAGGCTAGGGTTAAACGCTTGGGCAAATCCCCCAGGAACAGGTTTTTTTGATTGACAATCATATTGCCTTTAGGAACGGGAAAGACCTTGGTCTGTACTCGTCGAATCGGGTACTGGGCTGGTTTTTTCTCCAAGGCTCTGATGTGCCCCAACTGTACACCTGGGCTCGGTTTCACTTTGCGTACAAACAGACATGCCTCTTGGATGACAATGTTATACTCGAGGTCCTCACTCGGGGCCATCAAGGCAAACGCAGGCGTTGCGCGCACTAGTCGTATTTTGACAGGTACTCCATTCAAGAGGTATCGGTCCTGCATGAATAAGTCCGTATGCAGACGTCCCATCATATCGACCGATTGACTCTCTGCTGTGAAATCCACTCTCTCCGTGTAGCCGTCATTATCAGGACTCGCTTCCATCTTGCCTGGGGTATCTCGGTAGAACAACGGGGCTGTCAAATACGACTTTTTAGCGTCACGCCCGTAGGATAACAGCGTTTCGATGTAGGCTCGGTACGGGTACGTGTTCGTCGAGGCGCTGACCAGTTTATCACTCAGGGCTATATCCACTTGCTGGAATAGCGAATGAAGCCAGAGATTCACTGGACCCACGGGTGCATCTGCTTTGAGGACTGACCCATCTTTATTGGTGATTTTAGCTTTCACATATAGGTACGTATGGGCTAAATCCAGGTAGTTCGTATCTGCGTTGGTGATGGTGAATTCAATGGGGCCTGTGGCTGTAATGCTGGAAAGGGGCAGATGTTCCACCCATTGACCCTCTTCGGCACTGGTCTGAGTAGGTGGGACGGTCCATAAATCAAATTCACTGTTGGTAGAAGGACACGACTCGGCATGGATGAAAGCCATCTTTAAGAAAAGATATCCCGGGTCTTCGATGTGCGTCGCTGGGTCGGTCGTCGACTGGTGCGTGGTCTCGGTGGTGCAGGTCTTTTATTCCCTACGGTGCGTTGTGCTTTGGTGACCAAGACGCCTCCCGCTTCTTTGGCTCGACGTTTCAGTGCTTCTTTGGGCGCCGCACCGCCCAAGACATCACCCGCGACTTGCAGTCCACTGCGTACCGCTTGTTTGCCGATCGCTTTGACTCCACGCGTCACCAAGGGCAGGAACGTTTTGACGATGCTCCCGAGTATGTTCCCCAGCCCATGTCCTCGTTGCATGCGTGTACCTGCAAAGACAGGAAAGCTACCCCCGGCCTGTTTGGTGTAATGATCGACGTAACTGGCTGTATGGCATTGATAAGGCACCTTCATTATGCAAAGTGAACCGCTCGGACTTGACGGAAATGAAGTGTCAGCACCACTTTCCCACGCTCGAATGCAATCGGTTGACCGGTGTCGTCTCTTATATCGATGACGATGGAGCTAATATCGGTCTGACTGACCGGTAGATACACGATGTGCCTGAAACTGTGGATGACTTGAGCTCCATACTTGCTTTTCACCGGGCAGACGCGCAGTAGAGGTACGTTGCTGTCTCCGACAATGTGTGCATCGACCACGTCCGAGTAGATGTACAGGCCATACATACCACCACGCATGTCCATCGGGATGTGGGCTCTCTCGCCGGTGGGGCCAGCGTACCCCAGTAGATCGAGACCCAGCATTTGCTGTAGGGTAGGACTGAGTTCGACACTCACGTTGGGGCTGAGCGTGAGATTGGCCTTGTCGTTGTGTGCGTTGTAATCGAAGTCCACACGATTTTTGAAGGGGAAAGATTTTATGGGTTTTGAAGTATTCGTGACGTCTCGTAGAGACTTATAATGCATCAGACTTCTCAGTCCACCCATGAACTCCTTGGGGGTATCGTATTGACCTTCGGGTAGTTTGAGTCGGGTTTCTTGTCCTTCGTAGGTCACCTCGTACCATACTTCATTGGCTCGCACGTTGTACCAGTAAGGGTATTGGATATCCACGAGTCCACATTCCCAGCGTCCAGGTAAATGCAACGGTTGCGGTAACTGGGTCACGTACTTGGTCAAGGTGTTGTCAGGAAACACATCAGCCGAGCTGTTACTGGGTAGGTTGAGGTAAAACATGACGACTGAGCTTTCCTGCTGCTGCTGTTGGTTTTAATACTTCTCCCAGCCCTTGGGCGCTAATCGTCGTGATGGTCGCGGTGACTTAGATCTTGGTGGTTGCAGGGGGTGGCGTGGTAAAAGGGGTGAAAAAGTAGGTGCCCGCCGTGGTGGTGTTTTGGGGGGTGACTCCGGTTCCCACTCGTGGTGTGGTGAGAGTCGTCGTGCACGACTGGGCGATTGCATAAAGGCCCAGCGCTGGGGGTTCCCCACCAATTCCTGTGGTACATGCATGTCTTTCAAGCCCTGAGCGAAGACCTCCCATCCTCGAGGATCCGTGTGCGATCTGCGTTGACGCATCAGGTCATTCACTAAATCCGTCATGTGGGTACCGGGGACCACCTGATTCTGTACCAGTAGTTCACCTTTATCATTCCAAGTCATGTTAGGATTCTGTTTCATTCGTTGTAATACCAGGCCAGCTTGTTTCTTGAACGATGCAGGTACACTCTTCAGAACTTCGTCTTCGACCCACTGTGGGGCTGTGGGTGGTACCCCTGGTAATGAGGGCTGTTGGAGCGGTGCTGAGGTCGCGTGGTGGTGGTGGTGCTGGGGTAGAGAGGGTTTTGTATTGGTCCATGAACGTCATGTACCGCTGAAGCGTCTCATTGTACTGTTGTACTTTCTCACTATCGCTTAACCCCGGTCGTTGTAAGATCTGACGCATCTCTTCATCGAGGGTGTTTATCGTCTTCACCGTAGAAGGTACGGGGTACGGTGATTGGAGGTTTTGAAGGAGCCGAGGTTCGACGAGGACCATTTTTTTCGAGTGGTTCATTGTCGGCCGAAGAGTCCACCCAATACTGGACCCAACACGGAAGCGGCCAACGGTGCTAAGATGGCCCCCGAGAAAGCCACCTTTCTGTAACACCTTTTTCTTTTGTGTTTGAGAAACTCGCTTCTGGACTAAGGTTCGGAGACCTGTCTTATGCTTGGCCAACGTCGCCCTCTGAGCCGGAGTCAGTGGTACGTTGCCTTGAGAAGCGGGCATTCTCTCTCGTCGACTTTATGACAAAAGAGATGATTACAATTTCGACATCGTAAACTATCCCTTTCTGGATAGTAATATTCCAGTG
>JAVTVY010047732.1:0-23072 GCA_036873755.1 Hanleya hanleyi | reverse complement strand
AGATCGGAGTGGAGTATAAGGGTAGTATTGAGATCGGAGTGGAGTATAAGGGTAGTATTGAGATCGGAGTGGAGTATAAGGGTGGTATTGAGATCGGAGTGGAGTATAAGGGTAGTATTGAGATCGGAGTGGAGTATAAGGGTAGTATTGAGATTGGAGTGGAGTATAAGGGTAGTATTGAGATCGGAGTGGAGTATAAGGGTAGTATTGAGATCGGAGTGGAGTATAAGGGTAGTATTGAGATCGGAGTGGAGTATAAGGGTGGTATTGAGATTGGAGTATAGTATAAGGGTAGTATTGAGATTGGAGTGGAGTATGAGTAGTATTGCGATTGGATTGAAGTATAAGGGTAGTATTGAGATCGCAGTGGAGTATATGGGTAGTATTGAGATCGGAGTGCAGTATAAGGGTAGTATTGAGATCGGAGTGGAGTATAAGGGTAGTATTGAGATCGGAGTGGAGTATAAGGGTAGTATTGAGATCGGAGTGGAGTATAAGGGTAGTATTGAGATCGGAGTGGAGTATAAGGGTAGTATTGAGATCGGAGTGGAGTATAAGGGTAGTATTGAGATCGGAGTGGAGTATAAGGGTAGTATTGAGATCGGAGTGGAGTATAAGGGTGGTATTGAGATTGGAGTATAGTATAAGGGTAGTATTGAGATCGGAGTGGAGTATGAGTAGTATTGCGATTGGATTGAAGTATAAGGGTAGTATTGAGATCGCAGTGGAGTATATGGGTAGTATTGAGATTGGAGTGCAGTATAAGGGTAGTATTGAAATTGGAGTGTAGTATTGAGATCGGAGTGGAGTGTAAGGGTAGTATTGAGAGTAAACTGGAGTACAAGGGTAGAATTGAGATGTGATTGAAGTATTGTTATAAGGGTACTATTTAAAGTGAGTTGATTATAGTAGTTATGGTAGTATTGACAGTGGAGTACCAGTGTAAGGGTAGTATTGAGATTTACATCTAATGACGGATTAAAACTACTTGACACCTACTTGAGTGTTGAGTGCAAATTACCCCCTCAAAGTGCCCAACAGCACGTTATTTTCTTATGTTGGACATCAGTGTTGGGCTCTCAAGAAATCCTGGCGACAACCTGAACAGTATTGAGATTGGAGTGGAGTATAAGGTTAGTATTGATGTGAGTGGAGTATACGGGTAGTATTGAGATCGGAGTGCAGTATAAGGGTAGTATTGAGATCGGAGTGGAGTATACGGGTAGTATTGAGATCGGAGTGGAGTATAAGGGTAGTATTGAGATCGGAGTGCAGTATAAGGGTAGTATTGAGATCGGAGTGGAGTATAAGGGTAGTATTGAGATCGGAGTGGAGTATAAGGGTAGTATTGAGATCGGAGTGGAGTATAAGGGTAGTATTGAGATCGGAGTGGAGTATAAGGGTAGTATTGAGATCGGAGTGGAGTATAAGGGTAGATTGGAGTGCAGTATAAGGGTAGTATTGAGATTGGAGTGCAATATAAGAGTAGTATTGAGATCGGAGTGGAGTGTAAGGGTAGTATTGATGTGAGTGGAGTATAAGGGTAGTATTGAGATCGGAGTAGAGTATATGGGTAGTGTTGAGATTGGAGTTCAACGGTAGTATTGAGATCGGAGTGGAGTATAAGGGTAGTATTGAGATCGGAGTGGAGTATAAGGGTAGATTGGAGTGCAGTATAAGGGTAGTATTGAGATTGGAGTGCAATATAAGAGTAGTATTGAGATCGGAGTGGAGTGTAAGGGTAGTATTGATGTGAGTGGAGTATAAGGGTAGTATTGAGATCGGAGTAGAGTATATGGGTAGTGTTGAGATTGGAGTTCAACGGTAGTATTGAGATCGGAGTGGAGTATAAGGGTAGTATTGAGATCGGAGTGGAGTATAAGGGTAGATTGGAGTGAGTGGAGTATAAGGGTAGTATTGAGATTGGAGTGATAAGGTAGTATTGAGATCGGAGTGGAGTGTAAGGGTAGTATTGAGATCGGAGTGGAGTATAAGGGTAGTATTGAGATTGGCGTGCAGTATAAGGGTAGTATTGAGATCGGAGTGGAGTATATGGGTAGTATTGAGATTGAAGTGGAGTATGAGGGTAGTATGGAGATTGGAGTGCAGTATAAGGGTAGTATTGAGATTGGAGTGCAGTATAAGAGTAGTATTGAGATCGGAGTGGAGTGTAAGGGTAGTATTGAGAGTAAACTGGAGTACAAGGGTAGAATTGAGATGTGATTGGAGTATTGTTATAAGGGTACTATTTAAAGTGAGTTGAGTATAGTAGTTCTGGTAGTATGGACAGTGGAGTGGAGTACCAGTATAAGGGTAGTATTGAGATTTACATCTAATGACGGATTAAAACTACTTGACACCTACTTGAGTGTTGAGTGCAAATGACCCCCTCAAAGTGCCCAACAGCAAGTTATTTTCCTATGTTGGACATCAGTGTTGGGCTCTCAAGAAATCCTGGCGACAACCTGAGCATAGCCATGTCCGTGGATCTACCCGTTGAACATTTACATCTGATTTAATCAGAATGACCATCTCTCTACGATCACCGAGGGCAAAAGTTCTACCTTCTGGACATGATGATATAACTATGCATAAATATATTTTATTGTCATTTGCTGGCTTCATGTACCTCAAAGGGAAAATTTAGGAAAAATATTCAAAGACCCACCAAATCCCGAAGATAACATGGAAGGGATTTTGCAATGCAAAAGCAGGTGGCTCCATTCTTTGACGTCCTGGCTTATTTTCTATGATGACATATACACGAACAATTATTTCTGGCTGCGATAGGTGTTTTTCGACCAGATGATATTTTGCTGTATTTTCAATTCACACACCAGTTTATGTCGAACATTGTAAAATTGTCAAGGAAAACTTGGTCAAGTTAACTCGTCAGTGTGAAAAGATTTCGAGAAATCAGATTGTTTGGATAATTAGTTAGCAATACTGTATGCTTTATTTATCCTGGCTCCAAGATGCACCTCGCAGACATAAGATGGAAACTAGGGTAGTCTCATACACATAGACTCACATTTGTTTACTAGTACATTTAGTACATCTTAAAGTGGCGGAGTTTAGTTTTGTGCACTACTCCCTGTTCAATACTGCACTGAGAGACTGCTTATGATAATTCCCCATATAATTGAATCACAGGAAATGACGTTTCTCACCAAACAATCTGGGGGTGATCAAATTTTATAGAACAGGCAGATGACAAAATTATGCAGATAATCTATTATTCCTTTTTTATTTCAAGTTTTTAGAGGGTGATCAAATGAATTGGAACCGCTGATTGAAATTTGCCCACTACGTCCGGGTTCCCGCTGTCATGGAAAATTCTGGAAAGTCATGGAATTTGAAAATTGATTTTGCAGGCCTTGAAAGTCCTGGAATTTCATGTCTGGTCATTGAATTTTGTGAGAGGTCATGGAAAAATTAAATGGAACGTGAAAATATTCACCAGATCAATATTTTTTTTTTTACCAAAAAGGTGATTTCCCTGGACAAGCGTATGTTCAATTCATGGAATGCCGCATGTGGTCTGCAGATGCGATCAAGTCTGCATCAAGGGAGATAACTATGATACTTGAATTCCCCCAAACTTCCAGGGTGCATTTAAGAGTGAATGTCTGATCTCAATCATTGTAAAAAATCATGAAATGCCATGAAAATGCTCAGCCATCATGGCTGTACTGCAAATATCGAAGATGGTTCAAACGTGGTAAAAATCTTGGCGAGGCCAGCTGCAAAGTTTGCAGAAAAATGTTTTCAAACATGAGCAAATATTCTGAATAATTTATTTCTTAATATATTCCCATTCACTTGAGAGCATTCCATTAATGCATTCACAACAATTGAGGGGTTACAATGTCAACTGATATATATTTGTATTGAGTGACTGATGTTCATGATCAAGCTGTAATCCATAGAGAATTCCTAATAAAGTCATGGAATTTGTCCATAAAAGGTCATGGAATTCAATCTGCATTTATGTGCATGAACTCTGTAGTGAGGGTGGTTGAATTTTGATAAGGTGATTGAATTATCAGAGGTATTACTGTACTAAGGCATGAGTATCTGATTCTAGAGTATTAAGGTCTCCAATGATTGGCAGGCACAATTTCAACACATTACATGCAGTGATACTCCAAATGATTACAAGTTATCAGATCTAAATATCGAATAATCTGTTAATGGTAGCTCACACAGGATTTCATTAACTGATGTCCATGGTTAGGAAATCAGGGATCACACTTTGGAATGTTCTTGGGCGATATGCTCCTAACCTTGAAAGGCCAGGTACCCATGAGATAACCAATCAAATCCTCTGACAAATGCTACCGAATGTATGGAAGACTAATATGACCATTCGCTCTCTCTCAGCCTTGTACTGTTGTTGTAGTAAAGTGAGCTTGTGAAAAAAGGACCATAAATTTGTTTGAGTTCGCCCAGCCTTATAATGTCCGATGCCAATACTCTAGATTCCAGTGTTGATGACCAGACAAGAACACATCGATATACGTTTGTCTCTAGAGCAGCGTTTCATCCTCATTCACTATTTCTGCCAGCAGAGGATCAGTGAACAATGTGCTCCAGGATACCCTGTCTGATCAAATACTCGCATTCTGATCTCAAAAGGAAATGCTGAAAGAAAAAATTCATTTGAATTAGAATACATGTATACTAAAATGACCATTCAAAGACAATGCCTGCTCTTTGGAGCACTCGTGTTTCAGAAGGTAAATTTATGGCTGAATATAAATAAATTTCTAGCTTATAAGGGACCGCTGCATGTTTTTTTAGCATCAAAGTGCCCACAGCAAAAAAATATTATTTTTTTTTCGTTTCTACACATTTCTCTCTCAAAGTTTTGCCAAAATTATGTTGGGAAATTGTATTGAACTCAAGATGTTTCGTCTATGCCAATGAAAAAATAAAAATAAAAAAGCCTCCCTCTCATTATTATTTTTTTTTTTTCAAAAAAGTGCCCGTGAAGCTTGAGATTAATTTTATTCGGCAATAAAATTGTGCCAAGACTGTTTGAGTGAATTGCTGACTCCCAGTGGTAACGGACTCGTGTTCAAGAGTTGATTGATCTCTGATATCTATGTGACACTCACAGCGTTCGAAATTAACTGCCAAGTGTTGCTGGAGAATGAGACCAGTGAGGTTCAGTCATAACTGGTCCTCCTCAAAGTTAACTAGTCCTCCAAAATTTAATGAAGTTTTATATAAGATGAATGCTGATTTCCGTTCAGAATCTGTGGAGGCGAACTGAAGACTTCATTGACTTGCTCCTGTCATCGTCTGTTAACCATGTCCATCCGATTGTCCACGAATTTTGGAACTTGCGCTGTCTTCGCTCTTGATCATATTCGCGATTGCGAAGTAATTTTTCCCCATCAGTTAGTTTGACCTTTTTTTCAGGCGACTCAACGGCATCGATGAACCGACACATGTTGACAGTTCAACAGAAATGGCGACCAATCTCCTGTCAAACAACAGCGAGTTGTCTACCTCCACAGTGTTTCCGCCTAAATCAATCGATAAAAAATCATTCATATCGCAGCTACATGATAATATTTAACATTTTTCTTTTTATGGATTACATTGGGCGGCTTCAAACATGCGCCAGAAGTAATCGCTAAAGCCATTTCGAATTTGCGCCGTAGTCGACGAAACCACAGCTTTGTTCGCAAGTATTTTATCGATTGCATTAGAACTTGCATAGCCTACACGCAGACCAAAACGTTTGAAAATGAGTATTTTTGTTGCCGACAGGTTCGAATCTGCACTTGCCAGTCGGACCACTGCTTGGCCAAGTAAACTGGTCCGACGGGAATTTTACTGGCCACGGGCCAGCGGACCCATACTAAATTCGACCACCGACTCAGATACCCAATGGTAACGTGGATGGATAATAGTCTGTCACAGTTGTTTAACACTCAAGCAAGTGCACTGGTCTGGGGAAAATACACTCATTTATTACTTATTTTAAGAGGGTAGTCCTTTCAGCCTTCACGGCTGCTCTCCCAAGGAGCCCTCTAAAATGGAGGTAAAACACAAGAACGGAGATGGCAGCTGGAGCTTTGAGATAGGAAAACGACATTAAATCCTACTCACTCACTCACTCACCCGCTTTGAGATCAAAACTTACCTGACTGTTCTTTGTAAGGGCTATTACAGTCCCATCATGTGTTTCAAAATCCCCATGATCAACCAGACACCTAACCTGTGAAAATATATGACAAAGTAAAGAGGAGAACTGGAAACTGAAAGAAGAGATGAAGAAGAAAAAGTAAGAGAACAAAAAGGAGAAACAAAGACTGATTAATGTTGCTTCATAGACTTAACCCTTTGAACCCTAGAGGCCCTATTTATATACCCGAGAAGCCGCTTTAGTGGCCTCTGACGTCCGAACCGACTATTCAGCCAATCAGATAGTGTTTTTAAGTCGTATCCGCTCCAGTTTTAGTTTGGTCGCCCAAGTCCAATAGGGATCCTCTGCCACTCGTAGAGTCCCCAGGGGGTGAGCAACGCTGTTTAGATTATAATGCATATGACAAAATTGTCGTTTGTATCCCTATTTTAGCGGGGAGCTCAGGGTCAGGTGTTAATAGACATGGAAACTCTCGGGTTCAAATAGTTAAGGGGGGGTCAGTAGAATATTTTGATACTTCCAAAAATGAATCTCAAAATCTCAAAGATTTTGTATATATTGGATACATGATCAAAAATATTTTCAAAAGCATCATTTGCACAGATATATATCGGTTGCCATTGCAAGGTATTTCTGTGGTGTGTTCCTTTGTGCAAATAAGAAGTTTGAAGCAAAACTATTGATTGGAAACAAAACTTAAGCTGTTTTACTGATTTGCACTAAATACGCATATATGCCTGGTTAGTGTCGTATTTAGTTTAAATCAGTAAAGCAGCTCAAAATTTGTTCCCAATGGGTAGTTTTGCTTGAAACTTCTTATTTCCTCGAAGGAACACATCACAGAAATATCCTGCAAGTTTAATGAAGTCAGCTCTTTTACTTGGGCGTACAACGCGTTCCTAAGTTAAGCACCAAAATTCAACCGATATATATATTTTCGTGCAAATGAGGGTTTTTTCAAATATTTTTGATCATATATCCAATATATATAAAAATCTTTGGGATAACTTCATTTTTGAAAGAATTAAAATATTCTACTGACGACTTCTTGAGACAATTTATCATTGTTCTTTAAACCAGGCAAGCAGACTGGATTAAAACAGATGTGTCCAATGAATTGCCAAGAGAGGGTGATATTATGGAAAATGTGATCGAACACCATCAATCTATGAGAACATGACCGGCTATTTAATCCAATATGTGTACCTCAACATGAAGAGTTTTGGGCGGTTTGAAGTCCTGTGTAAGATCAAAGCCTCCATCACCACCTATACTCCTCATATAGTTTGCCAGGCTCTTGTTGTAGTTGTTGAACCAGGCCACCTACAGAAACAAGACAAAACACAGACTTTCTTATCACTCCTTAGTCATTTTATATCAATCTAAAACCCCCATCTTTAGAACTGCATGCCATTGCTTTATATCAGCTTCCATGGCCGTTTTTCCCCAGAAATACTTAACTTTCCATCTTTAAAAAGTTCAATATTAAACTTCATTCTTTAATTATCCGTAGTTACATGTATACTCCTTTCAAAACTGATCATTTTCATTAAGCTGTGAAGCTCCCCATTACGGATGTTTCACATCATTTCATGATCAACGCTTATGCTTTTCCCAAAGATAACTTCTATACAGTTCACCAAACTCAGCCCACCAAGTTCTGAGAGTTTATATTTGATACTGTTCACCTAACTCACTTCATCTTCTGAGAGTTTATATTTGATACTGTTCACCTAACTCACCTCGTCTTTAAGAGTTTATATTTGATACTGTTCACCTAACTCACCTCGTCTTTAAGAGTTTATATTTGATACTGTTCACCCGACTCACTTCATCTTCTCAGAGTTTATATTTGATACTGTTCACCTAACTCGCTTCATCTTCTGAGATTATATTTGATACTGTTCACCTGATTTCCCTCATCTTCTGAGAGTTTATATATGATACTGTTTACCTGACTTCCCTCATCTTCTAAGAGTTTATATTGGATACTGTTCACCGACCTCACCTCATCTTCTATGTTTATATTTGATACTGTTCACCCGACTTCCCCCATCTTCTGAGAGTTTATATTTGATACTGTTCACCGAACTCACCTCACCTTCTAAAAGTTTATATTTGATACTGGTCACCTAACTCATCTTCTGAGAGATTATATTTGATACTGTTCACCTAACTCATCTTCTGAGTTTATATTTGATACTTTTCACCCGACTTCCCTCATCTTGTGAGAGTTTATATTTGGTGCTGTTCACCTAACTCACCTTATCTTCTGAGAATTTATATTTGATACTGTTCAACTGACTTCCCTCATCTTCTGAGTTTATATTTGATACTGTTCATCTAACTCACCTTATATTCTGAGCGTTTATATTTGATACTGTTCATCTAACTCACCTTATATTCTGAGTTTATATCGGATACTGTTCACCTACCTAAACCTCATCTTCTGAGTTTATATTTGATACTGTTCACCCGACTTCCCTCATCTTCTAAGAGTTTATATTTGATACTGTTCACCTAACTCACCTCATCTTCTAAGAGTTTATATTTGATACTGTTCATCTAACTCATCTTATATTCTGAGAGTTTATACCTGATACTGTTCACCGGACTTCATCTTCTGAGAGGTTATATTTCATACTGTTCACCTAACTCACCTCATCTTCTGAGAGTTTATATTTGATATTGTTCATCTGACTCATCTTATATTCTGAGCGTTTATATTTGATACTGTTCACCTAAACTCAACTCCTCTGAGTTTATATTTGATACTTTTCACCTGACTTCCCTCATCTTCTAAGAGTTTATATTTGATACTGTTCACCTAACTCACCTCATCTTCTGAGAGTTTATATTTGATACTGTTCACCTAACCAGGGCTCTCAAGGAGCAAAATGAATCACTCGCCTGAATTTAAGCTCAGGTGACAAATCACTCGCCTGAATTTAAGCTCAGGCGAGTGAGGCGAGTGCTTTTATCACTCGCCTGAGAAATTCCTGAGGCGAGTGAAATGCGTGGTTCAGAACGGTGTTGTAGTCTTCTTTAATTCGGAACACTGATGTAAGTTCCTCTCCCCATTTTCAGTACGTTGATAGTTCTATCGGCTTTCCTTTCGGATTCGACATCGTGCAATTTTCCGCTAACAGGTTGCTAACAGTGACAAAATTGTCAGGAACGAAAAGGCATGCTCGACACCGGAATTGCGTGAGATGATCGTGGGACGAAAGTCCGCGTAACAGCGACAGTAAATCAAAATCGGAAACTAATGTTTAAAACTGAGTGATGTAATGTTAAACGAAATCGGAAACTAATGTTTAAAACGGCGTGATGCCATGGTGGTTTGAGACGTGGTGTTTGTGACGGATTTTATATTTGTGGAAATCATAACCGACGTCTCAAAACGTGTCTGTATGAAAATACAAGTGAGGCAACCAGTCTACCCATAACGGATCTGTAATTTCGTTCCGACACAGGGTTACACTTTTTGCACAAACACATGAAGCGGAAACGGCAGGAAGCCTTCCGAAATTGCTGAACAACAAGATCTTTACAAAACCAAGAATTTTACGACAGCTGAAGATGTCATTAAATTTTATTCTGACCTATGAAACATGCCAATGATGAACAACAAGATATTTTGGAAGCCAAGAACTTGACAGCAACAGCTGAAGATGCCATTAAATTTTATTCTGACCGACGAAAACGCCATTTTTTTTATTTCAGGCGAGCGAGAGGCGCGCGCGAGTGATCGCTCGCCTCTCCTTGAGAGCCCTGCTAACTCACCTCATCTTCTGAGAGTTTATATTTGATACTCTTCACCTGACTTCCCTCATCTTCTAAGTTCATATTTGATACTGTTCGCCTAACTCATCTTTGAAGAGTTTATATTTGATACTGTTCATCTAACTCACCTTATATTCTGAGAGTTTATATTTGATGCTGTTCACCTACCTAAACCTCACCTTATGAGTTTATATTTGATACTGTTCACCCGACTCCATCTTCAGAGAGTTTATATTTGATACTGTTCACCGGACTCCTCATCTTCTGAGTTTATATTTGATGATGTTCACCTAACTCACCTCATCTTCTGAGAGTTTATATTTGATACTGTTCATCTAACTCACCTTATATTCTGAGAGTTTATATTTGATACTGTTAACCTAACTCACCTCATATTTGGAGTTTATATTTGAGAGAGACAGAATTAAGGTTTAACGTCGCATTCAGCAATATTTCAGCTACATACCAAGTTTATATTTGATGCTGTACACCTGACTCACCTTGTCTTCTGCGAGTTCATATTTGATAATGTTCACCAAACTCACCTCATCTTCTGAGAGTTTATATTTGATATCTCCTGGTAGAAGACTGCCAAATGACCATCTCAGCTTTCTGATCCTCTGAAGTCTGTTATATCTGTGCACAAGTAGCCGTAAAATGATATAATATAAAATTACATTACATTAGATCATACCTCCGGTATAATGAACGAACTATACGTTAATTCCCCTAATAATTCAATCACCGGAAATGCAGCAAAAATGGCTTATATCTGGCAATATTTTTCATGGCACCAGCTACAAAATGTCACATTTTGTCATTCATTATATGACTTTTCTTCAATTTGAATGAAGAATGGGAATGCTACTTTTTCTCTTTGTTTGAATATCAGAGTTGAAAAGTGAACTTCCTGTGATTGAATAGGAGAGTTACCGTACATGTACAATGAATGTGATCAATGCAGAATGCACATTTTTATGTCTTAGGCGCTGTCAGGATTTCTTGATCGAGGAAAATAATGCCTATTTTGGGCTATGTCAATTAACACCATCCCTCCCCCACTCCTCCCCCCACAATTCAATGGCTGTGTCCTATCCTCTTTACATCCTCTCAGCTTGAGGGATTGTTTCCTGAAAATGTTAACAGGTCAGCACTGAATAGGGATTAACCTGAATATATTTTGTGAAAAATTTACCAGTTGCTCATACACATACATACACCTTGTCAGTTATACAGTGTGACAAATAATTCACTTACAGATAGGCCAGTACACATCTTTTATTCCTGAGAATAGCATAATGACGCAGTTTGATAGCAGGTAATAAACCCACCTGACCATCTTCTGCTGTATCCCTGTAAAAGACAAAGTATACAGTTCACTCACAATACTATGATTATTGCTTCAGCTTGGACATTCAGCTGAAGTTCCTTGTATATTTGACATATCATAGCAGTCTTTCCGCTACCAATGGTTTGGCTCAGACTACGGCAGCCCTGGCAGAAACCATCCGGTGTCTATGTTTCAAGAAATGATCAAATAAAACAGGGAACATTGTATTTAAAATACATGCTGGACGGTTTTTGTCACTGCTGTCTTAGAATAAACAAAACCATTGCTGGGCAGAAATAAACAAGGTTACAATTTATCAAATACACAAGGGTTCTCGGTCGAAAGTTCATGCTGATGCAGAAAGCATAATAATCACAGATTACTGATCTTGGGTTGATGGATAATTTAGTGATGTTTTGGAAGATGTCTGATAAAATATTTCAAACGTTTACTTGAGAGTAGTAATTTACTACTATAGTACCCTATTTCTATTCAGATGGCAAAGTTAACTTCAGGCATTTTCTGAGAGAAATTCTGCAAACATTTTACAAATTTTACTAGCTGCCTTTTCAGTTCTTGAGATAAATAACATAACCATATCACAGTATTTAGCCTCATTTGACATAAAGATGGTGTTTTTCTGCTTCTAAGTCTAAAAATGCTGTTCAAAAAAATTAGAAGAAATAGGGTACCGCTGCATTACACGATTCCATTACTTGGCTACGGTAATTCCCATAATAATTCGATCACTGGAAATCCAGCGAAAATGACCTATATCTGGCAATATTCTTCATGGCATCAGCTACAAAGTGTCAAATTTTGTCATTATTTGACTTTTCTTCAATTTGAATGAAGAATGGGAATGTTACTTTTTCTCTGTGTTTCAATAATAGAGCTGAAAAGTGAACTTCCTGTGATTGAATTATTAAGGGAATTACCGTACCCATAACAGGCATTAAAAAATTATGAATTAAAGGAGTACTTACCTTATTTTTAAGTTTGATTATATTTATCAGCAATTGTATTCCAAAACTTATTATATTAAACTTATGTAGAAAGAATGCGAAATAAAAGAAATATTGAATATTTTGTCGCTCGCCGCGACGTGACTGGGCGCCGCCATTGCACCACTGTGTGACGTTTTTAGATGAGCGGAAGTGAGTGTATACTCATCTAAAAACGTCACAACGTCATGGAGATTTAAGGTTTCTCATGTTGTTCATGCCGATAATTCCCACGGAAAGGAATCCAGTGAATTCACTGGCGTTCCCGTTGATTTTAGTAGTTCAAGTGTAATCATGAAAATGTTTACGAATTTAGAAGCAGCGTCGTTCAACTCAAATCACTAGACCATTGCAAAGGACGCTCAACTTCAAATTTTGTCCAAATTCAATCGGGTGAGTCTCAGTTGAAATACTTGTGGACGAAATTCTTCAGCTGGCGGATATAACCTAAACCACTTTCCTTTTAGGAATTAACCTCATGGGATTTGCCGCGCCAGTTCTTTCCTCCAATTAAAACTCCGACCCAGAGTAAATCAAATGTCCATAGTTGAACGTCCTTGCATCAAGCGTTAGCCCGGACGTTGTCCTGAATGCTGACGTCATCAGTCACGTCATCATACAGGCAACATGGCGGCGCCCACGTCGACCTCAAAGCGCAAACTTGACTTCACAAATTATAATAAAAATAATAGATTATCGCCCTCAGTGACAGTGAAATAGTTGGTTATATTTCTTTAAGGGTATAACCTTTGTCATAGGAACCTATATAAAATAAAGTAAGTACTCCTTTAATACATGAAAGTTAGCTAAAGAACACCAAATTCTGAAGAAATGATAGAATAATTGAAGTCAGAAATTATATTAACACAAGTAAAGCCAAGCTGTCAAGACAGATAAGTGAGTCCACGCTACAAGCTACAATGTACCACATACACATCTCTCCTGTTCTCCTCAAACAATGCCTTAATCTCTTCAAGTACCTGTCTCACAAGGTCATCCTGTAATATTATAAAACATAACACAAAGATTAAGAGCAAGACTTACAACATAGTAACTTGTTTAGTCGGGGGTATAGATTACGCCCTAGATTACAATGTTAAATGTTGTGCCCAAATTAGGATGCGCCCAAATTAGAGCGCAAAAAAAAATCTAAAAAAGATATAAAATTGTTTTATGACTTAAGCCTCATATTTGACTCCAAGCCTACCTATTTTGCCAGAATTCAGGGACTTCGAATATTTTCACTAATTTGGGCGTATTTCTCTGCCCATAAATTTTTCGCTGTGCTGAATAGAGTGTGTCAAATTAGCATAACCTAAAGCCCTTTTAGTGACTATTTCTTAGTAAATCTACTAACTTTTACCAGGTGAAGAGCTTTCTAATTAAACACCATTGATACATGAAGTTAGTATTCATATTATAATCCTACCACAACAACAGGCATAACCAGGATAGGTTCACTCTAAAGGCAGTGTACCTTCATTAATACAAATACACGACTTGCCGGTCGTCTGAAAGTGGCAAAAAACAAGAGTTATTGCCCCATTTTCAGGAGCAAGATTCGGATACAGCAATGCCTTCAACATGGGCCCCGGGAAAATCACCGTCATAAGTTTGTTTATAGACAGTGTCAGAAGCTGACAGGGATCTGAAATATCACTGAACTGCCCTAGAGTGAAAGAAGTCTGAAGAAATCATGTAAAAATACTTTCAGTTCAAGGCCTCTTGGACATGATTTTCTCTTTTTGTTGGTTATCTGCAGGTTTTTTTTAGAGCTACCTAAAATCTAAAAAAGATTGAAAAACTTTCCATTTTTCCCTGTTCCTACGAAGTAGGCTACAGATCGCAAATTGTCCGGTAATGAGTGAGTCAGTCAGTCCATCCGAATCCTTTCGTCGGCAAAATAAGGAGAACCATTGACATTAGAACCTTGATTTTTGGCATGAACGTGCATTAGGGCATTGTTACCAGCAAGTTCTGAACTGAAATAATTCTGATTAAAATTAGATTGATAATTAACACTTCAGTATATTGTTATAGATATACATTGTGTATGTAAACTGTAGCCTTTAACGTGTATCCTATTTCACACTGGCCACACCAGGCGAGGCTTGAGCCTTCAAATTCAGGTCAAATTACCCACAGCTAAAAATACCCTGTCCCACTGTATGGCACATGGCCCTGAGGTTAATCTTAAGTACTGCATATACCCTCAAACAATCAGCGCTGTGTCCATAACGAAGCTGAGGAGAATATAATGTGAAACAAGAAAACCGGAATAGTACATTCATCAGATTGCCGATGCCCAAAATGTGTTGTCTCATATATCTAGATAACAACGTGATGTAGAGACGCTATTTAGTCCTCTTTGTACCGGTTATGCTCAGGAGAATGACATAGAATCTTGTGCATAGAAGGTGTTGGTCTTGAGTTGAATTACCGTAAACTACATAAATGCTACCTTTCTACTATAGTACTATATATAAAAATTTGTTGTATTGTTGGGAAAATAATGTGATTCAAAAAGTTGTTTTGATCCTGTACAAGGGCACTGAAAACCATTAAAGAGATGTAAATGTATTTTCACACGTAAAGCTTGAAATCTACTGAACCTATATTATTCAATCTGTTTCCTTTAATTAAAAAATTGTAAAATTAAATCGGCGATCGTTATTTATTTTGGAATGAAGGCGCATTAGGAGACTGTTACCAACAAGTTCTGAGCTGACCTACTTTTGATGAAAATTTCTGGTGATTTTTGATGAAAATCACTGGCGATTCTGACTTAGTGGGCGGTGCTCATCTTAATATAGGCAGGATTTCAACTGGGGGTGGACATTTCCAAGAGTTCAGTTCGCGTTCGAGTCCTAATGCCTACTGTACTTCGTAGGTCCTGTGACGTTAGTCACACTGCCATGTTACGAAACGTAACGCCAAATATCTTGCACGATACGCTGGTATTTTGCTATCAGCGTGCGACATATACCGCCAAATTTGAGAAACTTTGAGTGCAATCGTTTGACGGTATAGCCTTGTTTTACATGTTTCTACAATAATGTCTTGTGACGTTGATTAAAATCGTCACATTTCACGCAGGATCTAGTAAATGCTACTAGACGAGATATGTATACGCCATATGCAGGCCTCTCTGGAAGATAATATATCTTTATTCCATTTGTGTTTGGAGTTCGTTGCTAAACATTTTCGACCAAAAAGATCTCGATTATGGACACAGAAATTAGTTCTCAATACTAAATGACGAAACTGACGCTCGTACTCGAAACACAGTGTTAGCAAAACCCAAGTCAATACCTGAGGTGTTCAATCGGTGATGTCGTTTCTATAAAGGTTACAGGTTCTTTACAGAGAGTTTAATGACGTCCTATATAATTATTCCAGTAGATTAAATCTTTGAAAACCCATAGCTCCTGTAAAGGATATGTGATGACAATACGGGGAAAACTCCATCTGTATGTTTGTGATCAAGCGGATTTTTTTTTTCAATCCAAAACCTGCCAAATGAGATTTTTCTAGAAGTTTACGTACTGAAATATCAGCTTCGAAAAAAAATGCGATGCTTCGTTGTATAAAACTTGAGATATGATTGAACAAAATGTGTTCCCTGGATTTTCTCTTATATAGCAAAAATATGACACCTCAAACCAAAATAATTTTGTCACACAATATATTAGGAAGTGTGTTTATTGGAAAGAGGCACGAATGGTTTTGGTTTGAGGTGTCATATTTTGCTATAGGAGAAAACCCTTCATGAAAATGCCCCAAAATACCAAAATAAACCCGGGAGCACATTTTGATCAATCATATCTCCACTTTTATGCAAGTGAACATCTCAGTTTTTTCGAAGGGGATATTTCGGTATGTAGACTTTAAGGAAAATCTTATTTGGTATGTTTTGCAGGGGAAAACAAAATCGGCTTTAATACGTCACATATCCTTTGCAAATATTAGTGATGGATGAATGGATGTACTTGGGCACTCCATCGCACCGCGATGGGCACTGGTCGTGCGAACACGCCGTGCGAGTGATGCAATCCTTACGGAGTATTTCCGCCAGGTATTTCTTAAGTACGTTGACAAATGATGCCGGTCGTGGTAGAAAATACTTCCTCTCACCGTATCTCGTTCCGCGTAATCTGGATCCATATACATAAGCGTCAGATACGACATTTATCTGATAAACGTTGTCTATAAAGAATTGTCACATCAATAATTTCGTATAGCAATATTAGTACCAGCATCCAACACCGAATGATATAATGCTAGTTTCTTCAGAGAGAGAAACGCTTAACAGATTTTAATGGGTCCGGAAAATCATCATTATATAATTATAATTCGAAATCACTGAATTTTCGTGTTAATCTCAAGAGTAAAATATGTATATTATATATGAATTTAGGCACGTACACTGAAGTTATTTAGAATAATAATAATTAATTGCGATAACCTCAGAAAAGCATTGCCTTTGACGGTTTGCTCAAGCTTATAAACCGATATTAAGTTGATTTGGTTTAATGTATGTATGAAATCCAACTCCCGTTAGTTTAAGAGCAAATTAATAAGTCTTTTCGGCATCAAGTGTATTTCTTGAGTCCAAAAGATAGAACGTATAATATGAAAGAAGTAGATAAGTAAACATATTACCATGTATTTGAGGGCTTTTATTTTCTTTTGTTGTTCAAGGTTCGGGCCTTCATATTTGCTGCCGGCTTCTCTCTAGCTTTTGGTGCCATGTTCACGAAAACCTATAGAGTTCATCAGATCATACTTCGTGCCAACAGTGCCTTAATTAAAAGTAAGGTAAGTATACGACAGTCAAATTTTATATTACCAATGGTTTCTTAATTAAAAGTAAGGTTAGTATACCAATGGTTTCGTTTCACGTCTTCTGTGTTTTCTATAATCCCATTGCATCAAATCAAAATTGTAAAACTTCGACTACCGTTTTTATGCATTCTAGTGGATGTTGCTGAATTTTTTCAACAGTCTATCAGAAATAGATTGTCCCAGTTCACCACCATCGAATCTCCAAAAGATTCTTTACAATGTTCGTTACATTTTACCATAATTACTTCCAGCTCCTGAAGGACAAACAACTCTTGTTCATTGTCGGTGGGCTGCTAATTGGAGATTCCATTTTAACATCGCTCTGGGCTGTGGTTGATCCCATGAATCGTCAAATACGTAACCTTACATTAGAGGTATGTATGTAATACCCTGGTACCGTCTGCTAGTGAGAGAAACCTATCTGCACTAACCGTGGTGAATATTACTAGATTGCCTCTACGGGAATTCTGTTCTGTCGTGCCAATGACTTTTCCAGTCCCCCAGCAAAACTGACGACAACCTGAAAGAGAGAAGAATAGATTTAGAGTCGCGTTCGGAAATACAAGCAGAAATGTTCCTGCTGTATTATGAGATAACAGGCTTGAGAACTGACGATACAATACTGTTCATGATAGAAATCTTAAGCGCATGTACCAGCTCGTGTCACTACGTCACTTAGTCTCCTTGTTTCTCCGCTGGTTCATGTACCAGCTCGTGTCACTACGTCACTTAGTCTCCTTGTTTCTCCGCTGGTTCATGTACCAGCTCGTGTCACTACGTCACTTAGTCTCCTTGTTTCTCCGCTGGTTCATGTACCAGCTCGTGTCACTACGTCACTTAGTCTCCTTGTTTCTCCGCTGGTTCATTCCGCCAAATATTCGATTCTTAGCCACTAATGGGCGCTTTGAACATATGTACAGCTATAGAGGACCAATGGTGATCGATTTAATAAACGACATTTTAGATATTGATTACATGTACCTCACTGACCAAAATAAAAGGGATAGTCCTAGGCAAGAGTAAAAGTTGTTAATTTAAGAGTTTCACAA
Source organism: Hanleya hanleyi (assembly GCA_036873755.1). Taxonomy (NCBI): domain Eukaryota; kingdom Metazoa; phylum Mollusca; class Polyplacophora; order Lepidopleurida; family Hanleyidae; genus Hanleya; species Hanleya hanleyi. Next base: position 4,898 of record JAVTVY010047732.1, on the reverse strand, counting down.
CAAAGCCTTTTTTGTGACTTAAGCCGTCATTAATAATTCTGGTCAAATGCTCCTGGGTGGTACGGGAGTTCAATCGCCAGTGGCGTAAGGTTCGCAACATCCACCATGCGATCCTAGGAAGTTTTACTCGATTACGGGCCCAGACTGCAGATTTATCGGTTCGTATTTTTGCCTGTAGTATCACGTGTTCAGCTATCAGCCAATCAGCGTTAGTATGAGAAATGCGATATGAACCAAGCGTTACAGTAGAACAATTGGATAACACATGTAAATCGCCTTTAGTCGCCAATAGTTGAATATCAGGCGGTTTGAATCAGCGGGGGAAAAGTATAGTAAGACAAGGAAAGTAAGGGACGTTGTGGATCAAGCTTGAATATGAGTGTATTGAAATTTTAGTGGAGGTAAAGCTCCGAGCAATGAAGAAGACCACTGTTAGGCTTTTTACCACTCAACACAGATCAGCAAAATAGATTATTGTTATTCTAAAGCAGGGTCATATTGCTGAGAAAGTGGAATGATTGGATCTTGTATTTGTCGAGAAACGTAAATAGTGATAAATTTGATATTGACGAAAGTCGGTCCTTTGCAAGTATAGGCCTCCGATCTGGCATACAATAGTCAGCCGTCGTCCTCGAGAGAATTACCTTTTACGTTCACCAGATAGCAGGCGTTACTCCAAACAGCCGTTAAATGTAAATGTAAACAAAATATCTTCGAAATACTTGTAGTCAATAGGCATACGCTCGGTGGTTGTAGATATTGCATCTGACGATACTAATTTAAATTCTTTGGTATTTAATTTGTCAATTGCTTTATTTTTCAGCCCTCTGAAACGGAAGAAGATATAATCTATGTGCCACAAGTATCGCGATGCTATTCACAGCACGGAGAAAAATGGTTGTCTGCTCTGTATGTATACAAAGGAATTCTCCTCATAGGGGGTGCTTACATGGCGTGGGAGACAAGAAAAGTGAAAATACCTGTGTTAAACGATTCTCAGTATATCGGGATGAATGTGTACAATGTAGTTTTAATGAGCATCATTGTGGTGATGTTGTCATACATGCTACCAGACCAGCCATCTTTAGCCTTCCTCACTGAGTCTACGCTCATCTTTCTATCCACAACACTTACCATCTGTCTTCTCTTCATACCAAAGGTAGAGTTGAGACCTGTATATTATATAAACTATACGTTTATTACAATACTGCATGACAGCTTTCGAATGTATTTGTTCTCGTCGGGCTTAGGAAGTTAAAACATTTACATTTGATTCAATTTTCGAGATAAAGTATTGACCACGTTTCCATCGACGGCTGTCGATATATTGGCTGAAGACATTGTACTGGACAGATCGCTCACCACGTTGGCAAATTTATATTTCTTGTGAAATATAGGCTTTCTAAATGTACTTAGGGTACCACACCGGATGTTGTAGATTTTGGTAGACCAAGGCAATTACGCTATCTTATAAGTGGTGTCTGGAACTGATGAAATGCTCTTCAATCTATTTTTCTCCACTTTTTGTAGTCTGCATTTAGTTCGAAGATGCTTGGAAAATACCCGTTGCAGCTTGATTGGTTTTACAAATTATATACGTATATTCGCGAAGAAAGGTGTTATAGTGTTCAAAGGGATGTAATAAGCCAATTTCAGTTATGGATAAATATACTGTCAGCATCACGATCTGACCAGGGGATAAAAATTGCCTTATTTGGTGAACTAATATCACCCGCAGGTATATGCAATATTGAAGTCGCAAGGTACACCAGCTGTCACGACAGCCGGACTAACAGTACAAGAAAACACCCGACGATTTGTCCTGGACGAAAAGAAAGAGCTATATTACAGAGCAGAAGTGCAGAATAGAGTATATAAACGGCAGCTGCTAGAGGTATAGTTATATCTACCAATTTTATTCAATAAAATAATCAACAACCACTCACACATACTTAACAAAATTTCTCTGGTGAAGAATATTATATTTGGAGGGACGTTTATACATGGGATGAAATAACCAAGTTAAGCGTGGTACTAAAGCTCTGAGCAATACATCAATTCGCTATATGCGGATCGAAAGTATAATGGTGAGGGAAAGGAAATATTGCGTTGATGTAGGCAATTCAATACATATTTATTAATTTTATATTACAGCTGGACCAAGAATTAGCTCGATTACGAAGACTTTTAGATTTAATTGATCAGAGAGGAGAGTTTACACCAGAGTTGTTAGACATGGCCTCACAGACGGATTCTCAAGTTAAAAAACCTGAGAGAAGTATGAAATTGTGAGTATTAATTTGATTCTATAGGATGGAATTGGATTCATGTAGAGGGCAGCCGATGCGTTGGAAAAATACCATTCAAGAAAATCACGAAAGACACTATATATTATATTATACAAGACCTACAGAGAAGTATTCCAGATGAATGTCTGAAAGACATTTGTAAATTGCTCTAGTTTAATGAGAGAATGGTGGAATTTCCATTCGATGCATGGCGAAGGACGATATAATGAGGTTTCGTACCATAGCGAATTTGCGAGGCGGATGACTTTCATTTTCTATGCTATATAGGGTACAGGTACATGTATGCATGCCCAGTGTACAGTACAGTACATACCGGTAGAGTTTTATTTCTTTATTCCTCCAGAAAATGTGATCAATAAACCATCAGTTTGCGAGGTCCAAAAGGGCTCTAATGATGTCATGCGAACGGCTTCCATGAGAAAATTCTTTACGAATGCGGTCTGTCCAATGAATATGGAGCATGATGTCTGTGTTTACGTACTTTTGTGTTTCAGGTCACTTTCTGTCTACGACATTGCAGAGGAGAGTGATGCAACCGTGAGAGAACTAAGCATGGATGAAATGCGGTTGTATGAATGTAAAGACACGAGTGAATTTGAATTATCGTCACCAGATTTTAAACTGGATCGAAGGATTTCAGAAATTCAAGAATGTTCAGAAAGTTAGCAGCCCATGCTAAGGATGTTCTTCCATTGTTCTTCCATATGTGTTACCGAGACGTGTCCACCTATTTGTTAAATAGTCTGCCTCCTTTGCCTTTCTACCGACAACTAAGATAGCGTTGTGAGAGTTCAGGACTTCTGCTATGCACAAAAGGCATTTGTTGGCATTCCTGTCTAAAAGGAGGACGATGTGATAGTCATACGGGCCATCACCGTGGATACAATTTCGCTATATGTTTATTTGTATAATACTGAAATCGCTACCACTTTACAATGTTTGTAAACCAGCGTCCGGATTATGCTCTCGCTCATATTTGCTTTTACCACAAGGAACCACAGTGTGTGATGGAACTTTTTCTTAATTCACTATTGAAGTAAGAATTGGTTGAGGCTCATTCTTCCACGTTTGGAACGCCGCCCATGAACCAAAATAAGTGGCACCGCGTTTACTTCAAACTTGTCGCGTGTCCATTCAAACAGCATTGTTCATAGTGCAACACTGTTTACACAACGTTCGCCATTGAAACGGAAAATCCAACTCACCAATCAGCTGCTCACCTGTAACGTTCATCAGGATCAATGACCAACCAGCTGCTCACCTGTAACGTTCACGATCAATGACCAATCGGCTGCTCGCCTGTAACGTTCACGATCAATGACCAATCAGTTGCTCACCTGTAACGTTCACGATCAATGACCAATCAGCTGCTCACCTGTAACGTTTACGATCAATGACCAATCAGCTGCTCACCTGTAACGTTCATGATCAATGACAAAAATAGTATTCGTTTATGTAAGACGTTTCACAGTTATAGAGGAATTTTAGCTGGTCTTCTCACCATGGAGAATGAATGGCAAGAAGTCCAATAGTTATGAATATTTTTCATGAAATAGATTTATCGGTAACCGTTGTAGAGCTCAAACTTCGAATTGCATTCTTAGCTGGCGTTTTTTTAGTGATGAACAAAGAATCATTCTTCACCCACCAGCAGAATGGAGAGAACTCTTCAATTAGAATTGGAATTGGAATTACGAGGTCTGTTCATGCACTCAGCTTGTTCATAACCAGAATGAGTGTCCCGACGATTCCCATTGATGGTAGCAAACAGCGTTACTGGTGTAGTAGTGGTAGTGTTGAATAGCAAATGAACGGGCCTCATTCACATGGCCACCATGGTTCTATGCATGTATATATGCTCAGCTGTATGATGTATTTGTCAATTTTACTTCAATTCAATTCCTGAATGCAGTTTTGAAGTCAGATATTTCGGACCATCAGGAGGCACCACAAAAACAAACTAAATTGAACTGAATTGAATATAAGCTGTGGCCTCGCCTGAGGTATTCAGTCGGCCTGCCTTCCTGCTAACCACATGTGTACGGAGTGTAACAGAACATAAGAAGTTTTCGACACGCTTCAGTGCACTTAATCTTGGAAACGTGAAGCCCAAATCAAAATTGTGTTTGCGTCGAACTGATTTCGTTGAAGTAAATAAAATGTTATCGTAAAGATGTTAGCTTTTTTGCTGCTTTGCCTTGGAACTGATCAAACACTGGATCATTGTATTGCGGTGCAAGTTACGTTTTTTCCTCCCGGCTGAGAATCGAAGTTGGTTTGATAACTACTTTGGAATCGTGTGTAAATATAGTGCTAGAATGCTCAGAGCAACTTTAACTGAGGGTTTCGAGTTTGTTCTGATTGCGGACTTGCAGGGAAATTGGTTTCGCTGGGATTGGTGAGAGAGCTCGTGGAAGCAATGATGTTTGAAATTAATACTCTGAAGATACGTTAAGCGATCGCGTTATTATTGATTGTTGCTCGAAGGAAGCTCTGGCCTTAAAATGACCCAGTTACTGGATTACATCCAATTTGATCCAGATATCGAAATGACATTCAAATTTGGAAGTAACCGAGATTCGAATCTGC
>JAVTVY010047731.1:0-23392 GCA_036873755.1 Hanleya hanleyi | reverse complement strand
CGACATAGTTTTTCACACGGTCACTTGGCATGCATCTTTCCCACGTTACGATGTTCGCCTGGAAAGACGATGCTCGCATAGAAAGACAAACGTTTTACACAAATGTAAACTGTTTTAGAAAGTTGGATTACAATATTATGGAAAACTGCGAATCTCTAATCTGTTCAACCTCCAGCTATTCTCATATTGTCGCGTTAAAATGACCTGCATTGTGAAAAACATACAACGTCGGTATAATCATACAAATATCATGGTAATTAATTAATTAATGCGTACCGCCTTTAGGGTGTTCTTTTCAATACTATGTTTGTCCAGGGCATAGGCACTCCGTCTTAATTTACATTCGGGATAAATGTTCTTGTGTAGTGTTCCACTTATTATACGTCCATTATGTTTTGCTGCTGATAAAATCAGTGATTAAATTGATAAAAATCAGATCGAATGAGCATGAATAAATTGAGAATTTAGCGGTAAAACCAATTAACTGCAACCGATATAGACTGTATGCGAGTCTCGATCATTGTATGTCAATTTGCATCGATGACGATATACATGTGTGAGGGTCACATGGATACGCTTTTCTGTGAAAACATGTACCGTACGTAAAAAAAATTCTTATTAAAACAAAAGATGACGAAGATGATTTTCTCTCCGTTTGTTCGCTGAAGCTCAAGCTCGAGAACGACAATCGGTAATCAAAACAGCTAAGTGATTGATGCACTGCCCCTTAAAATATTTATTCTCACATTGTTATACAGATAGATAGATAGAGCCTTTATTTTCCCAGGGTTACCCAATCTGTTGAAGAATTAGTTTACATTGCGGCCCTGCGTTAGAAACAACTGATTATAATATGACTTGAAAAAAATAAAAAATAAAAAATAAAATATACAGTGTACGACAGCCACAAAGATGGATAAATAGAATAAAATAAAGTGGGTAATATGACTAGAGTTAAAATCACATCACGTTAAGCATCATAGTAACAGGATCGGTTCAGTATTCAAAGTAGGATTTCATATGCTCCTTTGAACGGCTGAATATTGACAGAAGTTTTAACAGACGTACTTAGGGTATTCCATAAAATAATTGCAGAGTAAATAAAACTTCTTTTAAAATACTGCGTGCCATGTATGAGTATATATATATATATAAAGCATCACGTTGAGCAGCACGTGTGTTGCAACTATGTGCAGTGGTAACAAATGTAAAATTATTGAGATATCGCGGGGCAATGTTTCTAAAAAGGTTAAATGCCAAAACGGCTCTTTTGTATACGATTCTATGTTTAATTGGCATCCAGTTCAGTACGTTAAAAAGATCGGCTGTGGGGAAAAAGTCTTTGGGTTTAAGAATGATTCTGGCAGCTCTTGTACACCATAAAAAGACAATTTGTGCAATAAAACAGCGTGACTGTCAAATATTTTTCTCAAATCTAAAAATACAAATCCAGTTAAAAGACCTTTGCTAATATTTCTTAACCATCTATCAACCATACTGGTAAGCGCTGTTTCACATGATTGATTTGATGTGAAACCAAATTGTCAGATTCACTGTTTCATATTGTCGCTAGTATGTCTCGGCTGAGGGCAGGGGAGGATGACGTCAATGTACGTCAGTCGGTCAGTGGTCAAATTCAAAATAAGTAGTAGTAAAAGTGGAGTTCGAGTCTTTTTGACCTCCGAGTGCCGACATGTCATAACCGCTATAGTTCAGCTTCGACTTTTGACCCGACCGTATTCCTCCGCAGTAATGCGGTCACTTTCGCCGCGGTGATATGTGCACAGTTTTACCTCCGAAGGCAAAAAGTAGTCCCATGCCGAGATCGATACTCCAGCTTTTACGCTTGCTATCCTCTTTGTCATACTCTTCAGTAATGTCCGGTAATGTCAGGTAAACTTTCGGAGGTCAATGTGAATTGACCTTTCCTAGATTTCATCCTACCTTTGATACGCCCAAGTCATCTCAGTGTTAATTTACCTGTGCATATCATTACGTGTCAGGGACAAACAAGTTTCAACATGTCTTAGTGAAGGACGATACGTCATCAAATTGTGTGTAGGGCAGTGAGTTCATTGCGAGTTATACGATACACATACACCCTTTATTGTGGTGTGCTATATAGATCCTTTAGTATTATAATATGGTATAGCCTTTATCATGGCACAATACCTCTCGCAGAATGTCAACATCCAAGATGGCGGTCACGACGTCCGTTCATCGTTTCTGATTATTGGGAAAGCCCAGTACGTCATCACTCTGTGTAGAATAGCGGGCGACTCTGTACAGGATTTTTTGTTGTGTCAATCTTTCATAATTAGACGGTATGCTCTCAACATTTGCATCGAATTCTGACACTTCGGTGTCTTCATATCCATGTATATTCTTCTGGTACCGCATCATATCGTCGTGTCTGCTGAATGGGTGAGTGAATGAGTTAGGGTTGAATGACACGTTCAGTAGTATTTCGGCCATATAGCGACGATATAACTAACTACGATATGATTAGCGGGACATGTGCGATTATCCATGTACAGCCATCATGTTGAGCGTGTGTTCACACTCAGACCAGGTATACGCCATGTTGACGGTTGAACGTCAAATGTGCGCGTCTTTGGGATACGGTTGCTTAAAATTCTGAACGTAACACAGAAACGCCCGCCAACCTCCGTCGTTACGCCATAAACCTCATACCAACGCCTGAACGCCTGTATCAGCGCTTTAACGCACTATCTTTACACCTTAACACACTATCTTAACGCATTAACGCACTATCTTAACGCATTAACGCGCGCTATCGTAACGTCATAACGCATTGCCGCCCGTCGATTCACACGCACTTTCTTCGACCATTGGCCCTTGATGGACGTCGGAAGTGTCGTCATCACACACATGTGTGCTCACTTGGTGGTGGTGCCTGGACACCTAATAAAACTAATTAATCAATTAACAACCAAAGAGTCTAAACCCCGCCCTCTTTCTTCCTTATACGCTCTCTTATAAAAAGTTGAGTGAAATTTCACTCAAGTATAAGAGTGGAAATTGATCCCACTCAATTCTTGAGTGAGATTTTCACTCAACTTGAGTTACTTTTCACTCAACTTGAGTTAAATGCACTCAACTTGAGCGACATTTACTCAAGCATAAGAGTGGAAATTGATCCCACTCAAGTTGAGTGAACTTGAGTGGGTTTAACTCAAGTTGGGTGAAAAGTAACTCAAGTTGAGTGAAAAGCAACTCAAGTTTGAGTGAACAGGTACATTTCACTCAAACTTGAGTGGAACAGTTCACTCAAGTTTTTTTTAGATAGCGCTTGTCCAGTGCCCTGCTACATGAACATAATTCGAAGTTCAGAGGTCACAACAAATCTACAGCATGAACATGATATACACTCATGCAACTAAAATTTTAATTCGAAAAACGTCTTACTTACAAAAAAAATAAAATATATAGCTATGAAAATATATCGTTGCCGCACGTGTCGAATACATCGCTACACTGTCTAATCTATGCACACACAAATTCGTAGTTTTGAAAGGTAGAAGTGTTATTTGTTTGATCTGACCCGTCATCACAACTCGCAAGCTAGCGCATCTAATTTCGCTTAATCCGGTGCTAGGGCTGTGTGGACACTTCATAATCTCCACATGAACAGCTGCAATAAAAGCGCGACTGAGCTACTAAGGCTACGTCCGAGTATCCGCCGTATTCTCCAGTCTAAATGTAAGGTGACGAGGGAAGCTTTCCTGTAAAGTCATATGGTTGATTTTCAGTCGCCGGACTTCGTCAATTTTCCCCACCTCTTGCAGATCGCTCAAATGTACTTCTTGATCAATTCCATGCCTCAATATACTGTACATAACAATTAGATTTATCTCGCTATGGTACACTTCGAATTATCAAACATGGACACACCAATACATCAGATAATTGTGTTAATTATTAAAAATCTCGAAAGTTCTCTTCTGATGGAATAGGCCGTATTTAATTTTGCGAGAAACTATATCGAGATCTGGTATAATCTACCATTATGTGTGATCAACATGCCAAATAACATTAACAAGAAGAGGGTTCGCCCAGTTGCGTTTGAATGTTATCACAAGCCAGGTAAAACTAACAGGTGCTGTCAAGTTTCTTGGATCTTTTGTTGTCTCTGTTTTCTTGTGTTTCGTGAACCAAAACCACGTTAATGGTAAATAAATTGTAGCGCCTGAATGGTTCGCATTGTAGAGAACTGAAAATCATTGATGTTGCAATATGCTGATTTAGATCTATTACCGTGAATCTTTAGTAAACAAACACAAAAGTTGTCTATTCAACCGGATACGCTAACCGGAGAATCAATATTTACAGTCACACAACTACCGGTACCTGTCTGGAAGAAAAGCTGATTGACACACAGCTTACAGGTTGAGACTTGCTGCCCCCCGAATTTGAAAGGAATCGAAGCAATAATATGCTGGTGGACTTAGATCGATCTAAATCGATATAATCTTATACAGTGAAACCAATTTCTGTCCCCTACCGCCAACCATACACGGAAAGTCTCAGACAAGCTCCGACACCGAAAAAACCCTAAACCGACCAAAACCAAAGTTTGGCTTTACTGACGTTTAACACCTGGGTAGTTTTTCGTATGTTCCGTATGTACTCCATTCAGCATCTATACAGGTAAATGAGAAACAAGTTTTACTTTGGCAAAATAATTTTGAGCCGCGTTTTTGAAAAATACAAACATTTAATTGAGTCTAATGCATATTGAATCCGGTTATAGTCTATAGGCTTACGTAATATTTTCCAGATTTGTCATTTTTTCGGGTAGATTCTTGGCACTCATGTCTAAACACATCTAGAAAGTTCGCTGATTAAGAAAAGAATGGGTGCCAGTTTTTGCATTAACATTTGGGACCTCCATTTTGAATTTCAAAATGGCCATCATCGAAAATCATTTTTTAAACATAATTGCCAATTATTCATTCAAATGTCATCCAATATTTGTTTCATTTTATCTAAACTATTATAAGGGGCCAACCATTCATTGGAAACAAAATAAGAACACTATAAATACTCTAAATTAGCAAAAATCCAAGATGGTCACCAGATTTCAGGATTTGTTTACGTAGCCCCATATAGACCCATATAGTCCCATACTAGGGGTATAGGACCAATGTTTGTCCCACTGGGAAACGTACTTCTAGACATTTGCGGTATGGTTGTTTTGATTTGTTTTGTCTCGTCAAGACAAACATGATAGGAAGTGTCCCGGCACGAAACGGTGAAATTTTGGAAAAAAGTTTGAGGTCTGTCTATAGCCCCATATAGACCCATATACTGGGGTATAAGCCCAATGTATGTATAAATCCATACTGGGTGGACGTGTTGGAGTCTAGGTGAGTCCCTGGTGGTCCAATGGTGTCGTATGAGGTCTTATTTTGAAGCTCTCATGCAGGAGCACTTGACTACACCAATAATTCGTACGTTGTCAATAATCGGCGCATGTGCAGCCTGGCCGTAGTATAGAAAGCAGGCATTTTTGGGGGTGTGTGTTGGTGTGTTTGGGTTAGAGATGGGCTATTCACGGTTCGAATGGGTCGTGTGAGGTATCCATGTGAAGCCTATGTAATGGAGCATCTGGTGGCGTGGATGTTGGGTAGAAATATGGTCATTCTACGCATGCGCAGTCTGGCCGTAGTATAGAAAGCAGGCATTTTGGGGGGGTATGTGGGTGTGTGTTTGGGGTAGAGATGACCGCTATGGGTCCGAATGGGTTGTGGAAGGTGTCAAAGTGAAGCTTGTGTGGGTTAGAGTCAGAATGGTGTGTTTTCAAATGCAAGTCGCGTCAATCTGCGCATGCGCAGTTGGTTGTAGTAAGTAAAGTGGCCATTTTGGGGCAGTGAAGGAAGGTATTTGGTGTAGAGAGGGACCATCCTTGGTCCGAATGCGTCGTGTGAGGTGTCATTTTGTAGTTCTTGGGGTGTAGACCCCAATTTGAGGGATGTTCACGTCATCTGTGACGTCATTGGTGACGTCATCAGTACGAGTAGTAGCCAAAGTGGACATTTTGGGGCAGTGAAAGGAAGGTATTTGGTGTAGAGAGGGACCATCCTTGGTCCGAATGCGTCGTATGAGGTGTCATATTGTAGCAACGCCCGCCAACGCCAAGCTTAACGCTTCAACGCCCTGGTGAAATAGCTCAGAAATTCTGATTTTCTAGATATTCCATGTAATTGTCACTAATTCTTCGAAATGCAGTGACGCCCGTCAACGCTTGTAGTTATGCCTTAACGCTCTAACATAACGCCTTGACGCCATGATATAGACCGGAGAGAGAACAACAACAACAAAAACAAGGATGACACATGAGAGAACAACAACAACAAGAAGTTTTTTCATATAGTTTATTTTCCCCAATGTTACATCATACCCACGCTGGGGGAGCCGCGTTGGGTATGTTTACAACTCAAAAAGACTCTTGCCCAATCAGAGGCCACCATTTGCATCTATCATATTCGTTCCTGTCCGTTAGATGTAGTCTTGTCCAATCAGAAGTCGCCATTTCAGCAAGTTCCATCTTCCGGCCATGTTCGCTCTGAACCGTTTATTCTAATCATCGTCGGACAGGCCTGGATATTCTTCGGGCAGCATGTCCTGAAACAGTTGTTTGCGCATTCTGATCGCATTTTCCAGGGCCACGGTGGGTGGTAGCCCCATAGCCTCTTCCAAGTGACGCTTGGCCTTCATGATGGACCTGTGCGTGGGGTCGCCTTTCATTTCAAGCGGTAGTAAGGTATACTGTTCATAGATCGCCATGGCTGTTTTCCTGATGCGGGGGCGCATTTGGGTGTACGTCTGTTGTAAATTATCCTCTCCGGCGTCCTCGATCGCTGCAGCGTAAGTATTGATAGCTGCTGTCACAATACGATCCCAGAAGGTAGGTTCTGCCTCACTTTCCACGGACGTATGCTGACTATCTGAGGTCAAGCTCTCCGTATCACTAGATAGACTCTCAGCAATCTCTGTTTCGGTATCAGTCGATACACTCTCAGCAGTCTCTGTATCAGCATCCCCCTCAACGGACTCCTCGGAGTCTTCAATCCCATGTATATTGTTCTGGTGTCGCATCATATCGTAATGTCTGGTGAACGTGCGTTCGCACTCAGAGCAAGTATAAGTCATGTTGACGGTTGAACGTCGACTGTGCGTGTTTTTGGAAATACGCTCGCTTTTATAGACAGTAACGCCCGTCAACGCTTAGCTTAACGCTTCAACGCCCTGGTGAATTAGCTCAGAAGCTCTGATTTCCATGGAATTGACACCAATTCATCGAAATGCAGCGACGCCCGTCAAAGCCCGTCGTTACGCCTTAACGCCCGTCTCAACGCCCGTCAACGCCCAGCTTAACGCTTCAACGCCCTGGTGAACTAGCTCAGAAGCTCTGATTTTCATGGAATTTATTTGGTTCACATTGGATATGCATTATTACATACTGTGAGCAGAAAATATTTGTCATATACCAGTAGTCCGTGAGCTACTCGGGCTCACCTTACACCTCCCCCCCCACTACAGACCGAAACTATGTTTTTTATGTGCTTTAGGACATGTCAAATAAGAAACAATTTGTTAACAGTCGATAAACTGGGACTCACTACCCTTTTAATCAATTTGAAATTACTCCTGTGACAATAGGGGGTAGGGTTACAAGAATAGTCTTATCTTCCATAATTATTATCCAATCTTTATAATGTTGGCCACATATTATTCAGCATTGATTGCTGCATCGAGGGGTGTCCCTCTGCATCTACATGCAGAGAGTTACAAGATGACACCCCACACGGTCCATTTAGACCACAGATGGTCCATCTCTACCCCAAAAACCTTCCTCCGCATCCTCAAAATGCCTACTTTGTCTACTACTCCTACTGATGTCGTCACCAATGACATCACAGATCATGTGGAGATCCCTCAAGCCGTGGTCTACATAACGAGGGCTTCACTTTGACACCTCACCCGACGCATTCGAACCAAGAATGGTCCCTCAATCGCTCAAGCACACCCTCACGCACCCCAAAACGCCAGCTTTCGCTACTACTCCTACTTTTGTATGTATGGTCCCTGTGTGACGTCATACCCAACAAATAGTGATATTATCTTGTAAACATTCGATGTAGCAATCAATACTGAATAATATGCGGCCAACATTATAAAGATTGGATAATAATTATGGAAGATAAGACTATTCTTGTAACCCTACCCCCTATTGTCACAAAAATTGTACTTATTAACACAGGAGTAATTTCGAAGTGATTAAAAGGGTAGTGAGTCCCAGTTTATCGACTGTTAACAAATTGTTTCTTATTTGACATGTCCTAAAGCACATAAAAACATAGTTTCGGTCTGTAGTGGGGGAGGGGGGGTGCAAGGTGAGCCCTAGTAGCTCACGGACTACAGTAAGAAGTTGCACATTCATACCAATATTTCTTGATAATAACGTCGAAAACAGGTTAATATCCATGCAAACGAGTTCAGATGAACAGTTGTCTCAACTGTAATGCATTTCAAACCCAAACTATTTGCGCACATTTCGATTACATGTTTAAAATAATGTTGAATAACAAAAAATCATACAGATCGGCTAAAAAAAGGCGGCCATTTTGAAATTCAAAATGGAGGCCCTAAATGTTAATGCAAAAGCTGGCACCCATTTTTTTCTTAATCAGTGATGTTTCTAGGTGTGCTTAAACATTGGTGCCAAGAATCTACCCAAAATTTTGCTTTTTTTACATAAGCCCACAGACTATTAGCTAAGATTCATAGCGTCTCCCTTCCCTCACCGCTATGCCGACGACAAATACATTTCCCTGGTGGTAACTCGAACATCTCCATGGCGCACTTATTATTACCTTTGCGCCCTATTGGACATTCATTAACTTGAGAAAAAGGGCCGCCATGAATAAAAATACCATAATCGATGTTGTGATCATCATCCCCTGTATACACGGGGTCTATTATGATGGAAATGCCCATCTTCTTGACCCTCGATTTCAGGTGATTTTGAGGCTCCATAGGGATAATTTTAACGTCTGTAATTAATTTTTGACCGACGAATGGCCATTTAGTCTGCCATTTCTGTTTTTTTTATTCATGGCGACCCATTTTCTCAAGTTAATGAAGGTCCAATAGGGCGCAAAGGTAATAATAAGTGCGCCAGGGAGATGTTCGAGTTACCACCAGGGAAATATATTTGTCGTCGGCATAGCCGTGAGGAAAGGGAGACGCTATGAAACTTAGCTAGAATCCGGTCTGCTAAGGAGGCGGGTCAAATGCTAGAGCTCATTTTTACATTGAGTATTATGTCATTCGATTTTATTACAGTGGCATACGGTTGATCAAATTTTGGTTTTGAAATTGCACAAAAAATGTATCCTTCCGCCAATTGGATAGCATTTTACGGTAAACAAACGCATGTAAAATTTATTTTAATTGAGTAAACCTCGATTGCAATGTTGTTGTTTTTCCCCATATAGTAATATCTGAGTCGATGCTACGCCCTTTATTGTTTTACTTCGGTATCACATGTGCACGACACATTGGCACCTGCTGTCACCTGAAACTATTGGACATTCCCATCCGTAAATGTGTTGCGCAGAAAGGAATATTCTATTCTCCATGGAAAGAGGTAGATGCTTCCGCTGTTCAAATACAAGGTACATGTACCAAACAAATAAACATATATACACCTGTTGTTTATTTAAAATGACACACATATTTTTACTCTCACTCAGTATGTTAAAAGGGATGTTACTTTGATCGATCATATTGAGTGTTGGTGTTCATGCGAAGGAGAGAATTGTTCAACGCTAACAGCAGGCCTGGGCGATCTACTCCAGACTGGAGGGGGGGGGGGGGGATTTGGCCCCCACCCACCCCTATATGCTAAATATAGTTTGGTCAAAATCTACAAGAAAAAAGTTAGGAATAATTAGTTTTGGCATCTTGAATTACTTTTATGGCATTATTTCAGGTAAGAAAAATTCGAAAAATGGGCAGAAAAGGCCGAAAAGACGACTTTCTGACGACACCTCATGGCCGCCATTTTGAATTTTCCAATGATTCTTCGCACCTAGGATTATGCAAATCATCTCAACATAACGCCACTAATAGTCGTGCAAATGTCAGAAAGTTCCAGCTCTTTTGTTCTCTTCATTTCGGTGCTGCATTGAAAAGTTTTGTAGCCCTCTCCATTTCTTTCTTTCTCTCATCTGTCTGCATCGTGGCGTCAAGGCGTTATGCTGGGGCGTTCAGGCGTTAAGATAAAGCGTTTGGGCGTTAACATAGGCGTTAAAGCGTTAACATAGGCGTGAAGGCGTTGCGTGGGATTCCCCATCGCTCGCTGCAAGTATTGCCATGCATATAACCTTCAAGTGCCTGGGACATAGTCAGCACCTCCGCAACTCTCCTTTCTCTTCTACTCCTCATTGCGCATGCGCACGTGTATCACCACCATTCTGGCTCTACCCGATAAGAGCTTCAATAGGAGACCACCCATGTTTGGATACAGCCTGAGGCTAATGGTTTACAAACGACTTTATATGACCACTCACTCGCATTCCTCCTCCTCCTCCTCTTCCTCCGCCTCCTCCTCCACTTCCTCTTCCTCCTCCTTCTCTTCCATCACCACCACACACAGACACTCACACACATACGCTGAGATAACTCGCGCTCCTTAGCACTTCCGAATCTTCCCTTTCTCTACTATTCTCCGAGTGCGCAGGCGCATATCACTCCCAGTCTGACACTAGTCCACGAGGGTTTGACTAGTATACCTCACACGACCCATTCGGACCAATATTGAACCATCTCGACCCCAAAATGGCCATTCCAATGCATTTTTCTACTGTGCATGCGCCGATAGGCGGTATTTCCACTACGCACCCATCCAGTCGGATGCTCCCCTACGATATCTTCCACGGCTCATTTGGACCAATAGTGGGTCATCTCGATCCCAAAACGTTTATTCCCATGCACTTTTCTACTGCGCATGCGCGCCATAGCTCCTATTTCCACGCCATTCCCATCTAGTCGGACGCTCCTCGAGTGCTACATATTGACACCACCCGCACCTCATTCGGACCATTAGTGGGTCATCTCGATCCCAAAACGTCTATATCCATGTCCTTTTTCTACTGCGCATGCGCGCCATAGTCCCTATTTCCACGCCTCACAAATGCCCGCTTTCGCTACTACTCCTACTGAAGACGTCACTAATCACATCACTGATGACATGGATATCCCTCAAGTCGTAATCTACACCACAAGAACTTCAATATGAGACCCTACACGCCCTATTTGGATGCGATATAGCCCTTCAATCTCAAATATGCTCCAAAATGCCCATTTTCGCTACTACTCCTCGACTGCGCATGCGCATCATAGCCTTCCTTCCAGGTCACACCTATACAGTCGGATGGTCCTCTACGAATGCTTCAAGCTGATACCTCCCACGACCCATTCGGACCAATAGTGGGCCACCTCGACCCCAAAACATCCATCCCCGATCTGCCTATTTACAGAGTGAGACAGAGAAAACAAGATGTCACACCCCATAGTGAAATCCACAAAAACAGAAAGACCACTTCGAAACTCCTACCTGGTACTCCTTAGGATATCCGCCAACAGAGTTATTGCCCCGTCAGAGTTGTCGTCCTTGCGTCCAGAAAGTATAGATGGCGCTACGATTTTAAGTTTCATATCATCCGGGAATTTGATAAGCGGGTGCCATTTTTCAGATACAGATCTGACAAAAACGGACCTGCACGGACGTTTTATCATTTGTGAGCGATTGTATCATGCTATATCATATAATACTAACGTGTGGGTGTATGTATCAAATGCATTCATACCACGGAAACAACATGTTGAGATTTGCTGGTCCCCGGTGACGTCATCGCTCTACATCGTGACACGGGGATTCCCCGTGGAGATACGTTCTATTTATAGATCTTGACGTCAGTTCTATATATAGATCACCCGAATTGAGGCGTACATGGTAATACTGCGTACTATTAGCCTAACTCCCATTGTATTGATGTATTTTTTTCGTGGCTGTACGGATCGACCATCGTGTATTCAACCCTATGACGGGTCACAAATATCCTGCTCCTGTGCATGGACAGCCGGATAGCCACCGCCTCATGTTTACATGTTATTCGACCTTAAATAAAATATCAATCGACCACCCCTATCAATCAACCACTCATTCCTGGCGATTCAGGCGACCCGCCGCGTATTTGAGGTCTTGTTGACATGGGACTATTTTCTGTTCGCGGAAGCTTCTCCCCGAAAGTGACCGCCTAGCCAGACCTGACCGCCTCACCGCGGAGGAATACCGCGGATAAATACATCCCCAGAGGTCACTTCCGGTCACGTCCTCCTCACGTGACCATTGTCGGAACTATAGCGGCCTTGACCTCAACGTGACGTCCAAAATAACGGCCTTGAACGCCCGCCAATACGCGGGCAGTGGTCTTTTCATTACTACTGTAAACCGTAGGTTCAAACGATCATACGTAAAATAAAAATAGCGGCCATGTGTTATACTCCGAAAGTTGAAGTCTCGATGTTTTTCGTCATTGATTATGTAACCCTGGAACGAATAATAACCAATACTGGTCAACATTTTTTCTAGCCCAACAGTAACCAACAACTGGAAGTTTCTGACTTCCTTCCGTATCGTATTTGGGTCATTTTTATGACTTTAGATTCCTTTTGGTTCAAAGAATCACGGGTGAAATCGAAAGGGGGAAAGGGTTCCTCTGCAAATTGGATTTTCTATGATTCAAGTTGAATCCACAATGTTATTTGTCCTTTTCCTCCGGTACTTAGGAACTAATAGTAACCAAGAGTTGAAGGTTTCTGACTACATTCCGTATCGTATTTGGATCATTTTGATGGCTTTAGGTTGGATGCTTTAAACTGAGTTCAAAGGAGATGAAATATACCACATATTGCCGGACTTCAATTTTTTTTGTTCAAATATGGATCTATTCGGATAGGTCACCCATGCAGAACATGATTTTCGACTTAAATCTACGACTGCTATCACAGATATGGCAACCCCGATATTCTGCCTTGTTACGGCTGTGTCAGACGAAGCATGGCTAGAGATGAGTTTGATCAGACTTGCGTTTGAGGCAGAAACTATACCTTACAGTACTGCAGTCCACCCAAATAAACAGCCGCAGTTCAATGTTGACTCAAAAACGATCTGCCAAACCAACTGAACTGTGTCAGATACATAAGGTGTGTATTCGAGGTCAGTAGTATATAAAACTGAAATTCCCGCGGATTTATGCAAATGAGATGACGTCATCGATGACGTCACAGAGCTCTCGTCCAATCAGAAGCGAGTATTTTTTTTCAAATCCGTCACAGAGCTCTCGTCCAATCAACAGCCTCCAAGGTCATTTCCGGGTCCAATGAAATTCCCGCGCATTTATGCAAATTTGAGGCGGAACTGGGGCGGCTCTCGACCAATCAGAAGCGAGTATTTCAAATCATCGATGACCTTTCCCACCTCCAACACAGAAGAGTTCCAATCTAGGGGGAGGTAACTCTGGGTCACTATAGTTCCGGCAAAGGGCCCCTGGGCATGTATTCATCCGCGGTGATGCGGTCCTGGCGGTAATGCGGTCGCGGGAAAAAGCTTCCGCGGAGAAAAAGTAGTCCCTAGATAAAATGGTCCGATTGGGTCGAGTTAGGTATCAAAGTGAAGCATTCGTGAAGGGGCATCTAATGGGCTGGGTGTGGGGTTGAAATATCGGCATTCTGCGCATGCGCGGTGGCCAAAGGGTATGGAAATAGCCGTTTTGGAGTTAGGGGAGCCACTAATGGTCGAATGGGGTCGAGTGAGGTATCAAAGTGAAGCATTCGTGAAGGGGCATCTGATGGGCTGGGTGTGGGGTTGAAATATCGGCATTCTGCGCATGCGCGGTGGCCAAAGGGTATGAAAATAGGCGTTTTGGAGCTAGGGGAGCCACTAATGGTCCAATGGGGTCGAGTGAGGTATCAAAGTGAAGCATTCGTGAAGGGCATCTGATGGGCTGGGTGTGGGGTTGAAATATCGGCATTCTGCGCATGCGCGGTGGCCAAAGGGTATGAAAATAGACGTTTTGGAGCTAGGGGAGTCCCTAATGGTCCAATGGGGTCGAGTGAGGTATCAAAGTGAAGCATTCGTGAAGGGGCATCTGATGGACTGGGTTTGGGGTTGAAATATCGGCATTCTACGCAGGCGCGGTGGCCAAAGGGTATGGAAATAGACGTTTTGGAGCTAGGGGACCCACTAATGGACCGATTGGGTCGAGTGAGGTATCAAAGTGAAGCATTCGTGAAGGGGCATCTGATGGACTGGGTGTGGGGTTGAAATATCGGCATTCTGCGCATGTGCGGTGGCCAAAGGGTATGGGAATTGACGTTTTGGTATCTAGGGGAGCCCCTAATGGGCCGATGGAGTTGTATGAGGTATCCATGTGAAGCCTAGGTGAAGAGGCATCCAGTCATGGGTGGGTGCATGTAAAATTTTTCCTGAAAAAAAAACGGAACACGGACTTTATCGAAAAATCCGGGAAAATGCCTATATGGGGTATGGGGGGTATATAGGTCGCCGGGCTTAACGGGGCTTGCCTATCAATAGAGTTATCTCCCCTAGTTCCAGGGTGGGTGTATGTAAAAATTTTCCTGAAAAAATACGGAACACGGACTTTATTCTAAATTACGTGAAAATGCCTATATGGGGTATGGGGGGTATAGGACCATCCTGGGAAACCTACTTCTAGACATTTGCGGTAGGGTTGTTTGAATTTGTTTTTCACGTCTCGTCATTTAGAACATGATAGGAAGTGTCCCGAAGCGAATCGGTGAAATTTTTGAAAAAGTACGATATAGCCCCATATAGTCCCATACTGGGGGTATAGGAACAATGTTTGTCCCCCTGAGAAACCTACTTCTAGACATTTGCGGTAGGGTTGTTTGGATTTGTTTTTCACGTCTCGTCATTTAGAACATGATAGGAAGTGTCCCGGCACGAAACGGTGAAATGTTTGGAAAAAGTCACCGAGGCCTGGGTTGGCTCTTATAGACCCATATACTGGAGTATAAGCCCAATGTATGTATAAATCCACACTGGGTGGACGTGTTGGGGTCTAGGTGGGCCACTAATGGTCCAGTGGTGTCGTATGAGGTCTTATTTTGAAGCTCTCATGCAGGAGCACTTGACTACACTAATGGTTCGTCCGTGTTCAATAGTCTGCGCATGCGCAGCCTGGCCGTATTAGAGAAAGCAGGCATTTTTGGGGGTATGTGGGTGTGTGTTTGGGGTAGAGATGGGCTATTCACGGTTCGAATGGGTAGTGGAAGGTGTCAAAGTGAAGCTTGTGTGGGGTAGAGTCAGAATGTCTTGTTTTTAAATGCAAGTCGCGTCAATCTGCGCATGCGCAGTTGGGTGTAGTAAGTAAAGTGGCCATTTTGGGGGTGTGCGGATGTGAGTTTGGTGTCGAGATGGACCATCCTTGGTCCGAATGCGTCCTGGGAGGTGTCCTTTTGTAGCTCTCGGGATGTAGACCCCGATTTGGGGGCTGTCCACAGCATCTGTGACGTCATTGGTGACGTCATCATTAGGAGTAGTAGCGAAAGTGGGCATTTTTTAGCAGTGAAGGACGTTATTTGGTGTAGAGATGGACCATCCGCGGTCCAAATGGACCGTGTGAGGTGTCATCTTGTAGCAACGCCCACCAACACCATTCTTAATGCTTCAACGCCCTGGTGAAATAGCTCAGAAGCTCTGATATTCCGTGGAATTGTCACTAATTCTTGGAAATGCAGTGATGCCCGTCAACGCCCGTCGTTACACCTTAACACTCTAACATAACGCCATGATATAGACCGGAGAGAGAACAACAACAGCAACAACAACAAGGATGACACATGAGATAACAACAACAACAAGAAGTTTTTTCATATAGTTTATTCTCCCCAATGTTACATCATACCCACTCTGGGGGAGCCGCGTTGGGTATATTTACAATTCAAGAAGATTCTTGTCCAATCAGAGGCCACCATTTGCATGTTTCATATTCGTTCCTGTCCGTTAGATGTATTCTTGTGCAATCAGAAGTCTCCATTTCAGAAAGTTCCATCTTCGGTCATGTTCGCTCTGAACCGTTTATTCTAATCATCGTCGGGCAGGCCAGGATACCGTTGAGGCAACATATCCTCAGATAGTTGTTTGCGCATTCTGAGTATCTATCAGTGCATGGGTGAATACTTTCATCCGATGGGGGTGGTGGTCAGTTTAACCACGAAGAACGTAACATTGGTCACCCTCTCCACTTGCCATTTTGTGTTTTGTCGTTGTTGTCGTACCCATTCCAAACTATCCACGCTGTCCAGTTCCTTCAGCATCGTCTCCAGTGACGCACGATGGATAATGGTGAAAGGCTTTCAAACACCCGGGTATTATTGCTGGGATAATAATAACGGAGCTGGTCTGTCTCTTTATGACCAAGAATGTATCCAAAAGTGAGATTTAACTTGAAGGCTGTATCTTGGTCGTTGAAGATGGCTTCCACGTAGCTACGTAGACGGGCGAGGCCAGTCAGTCGGAAATTATATAAGCCCAATAGACGACGGTCACGGTGAAAACAGTGTCGGATCATGGACCAATGGCGTCGATACATCTCACTCACTGGATGATCTTCGGGTAAGAGATCGCTGGGAACATCCACCGCATCTTCCAGAAAAGGTTCGATGTTGTCAGGCGTATGACTCGAAACCGTAACGGTGGGGTCCGGCTGGAAATCCAGGCTCTTCTGAACTGTGGGTATAGGCGGGCTCTCCGTCATCGCATCACCAGTGGCGTTCGTCTCCCCGGGCTTATCTTCACTGGGTCTGACCTTTCGCGGCTCCTCTTCAGTAGGAAGTTGTCGCCAAAACCGTAGAGACGGGGCATGAATCAAACGCTGATGCCGTCTTAACTGACTGCATCGTTTGAAAAGTTGACCACAATCCTTACATTGTTCCGTCGCGCCCTCGTGGAATGAGCGTTCGTGGCGCAGTAAATGATCTTCTCGATTAATTGACCGTGCGCAGGTTATACAAGTATGTCGTGCACCGTTGTGGATGGAGGACTCGTGTCGTCGCAAATCTTCTGGGCGAGTAAATGACTTTTGGCAAGTTGTGCAAGTGAACATCTTGGTGGTTGACAGAGTGTCTGATGAAACGGCAAGGCCGCTTCCCTTTCATAGCACGCTAGCTGTTGATCTATTTTTAGCACACTCAGTTCAACTACCTACCGGATGTAGGCGCACACGTCAGCGACAAGATCCCGGATGTACAAGAACCCGGATGTATCCGGATGTAAAAGTCCCCGGATGTAAAAGTGCCCGGATGTTCAATTCACTTCGCCCACTGGAAAATTTCCTCTCTCCTCATGCAAAGATCACATCCAGCCAAGGATACACCTTCAAGGCAGGTCAGGCATAGCTGGCGATGGTAGCGGAGATCTCCGGGCTCTCCCCTGGTTGAGCTATAACCCACACGGAAGAAATCATCTATCATTTCCATAGTTATGGGCGGGTATGTTTTGGTAACTTGTTTGGGGAGTCGAGCGGGAACCGACACCTTTTCGTCAATCTTCAACGATTGCTCGTCTGCCTTGGAATTGGCTGGCTTTTCCATTTGATTGGGTCTGGTTGGTGTAGAGATGGACCATCCTTGGTCCGAATGCGTCATGGGGGGTGTCATGTTGTAGCTCTCGGGGTATAGACCCCGATTTGAGGGATATCCACAGCATCTGTGACGTCATCAGTACGAGTAGTAGCGAAAGTGGGCACTTTTTAGCAGTGAAGGATGTTATTTGGGGTAGAGATGGACCATCCGCGGTGCAAATAGGTCGTGTGAGGTGTCATCTTGTAGCAACGCCCACCAACGCCATTCTTAATGCTTCAACGCCCTGGTGAAATAGCTCAGAAGCTCTGATATTCCGTGGAATTGTCACTAATTCTTCGAAATGCAGTGACGCCCGTCGACGCCCGTCGTTACACCTTAACACTCTAACATAACGCCATGATATAGACCGGAGAGAGAACAACAACAGCAACAACAACAAGGATGACACATGAGAGAACAACAACAACAAGAAATGACAGTGTAGGCCTACATATCGCACAGCTATACCGGGCGGTTCCATCGTGCTTGGTAGCCTCATGGCGGCGCAAGTCGTGCCGGCGAGTGAATGATTTCGAGCACGCAGTACAAGTGAACATCTTGGTGGTTGACAGAGTGTCTGATGAAACGGCCAGGCCGTTTCCTTTTTATAGCAAGCTAGCTGTTGATCTATTTTTAGCACAATCAGTTCAACTTGGACGTCAGCGACAAGAACCCGGATGTAGGCGTGTGTGTATGTGTGTGCTTGCGAGTGTGTTTCTTGGATCGGAGCTCTTGGAACTCAAAGCCTGTGGAGCTCAGAGCTCGGAAGTGACATTTGCATATGACCTCTGTGAGGTCACTTCCGCTTCCGTTCACGTGACCGGAGCTGACCTTTGACCCCGGGGCGCAAAGGTTTCCACCGCGGTGGAAACCTTTACACCGCGCGCGCCGGGGTCGAAGGTCAGTTTCATCAGACACTGTCAGCCACCAAGATGTTCACTTGTACTGCGTGCTCGAAATCATTCACTCTCCGGCACGACTTGCGCCGCCATGATGCTACCAAGCACGATGGAACCGCCCGGTATAGCTGTACGATATGTAGGCCTACACTGTCATTTCAGCGCCCAGATCATTTACAGCGCCATGAACATTCAATTCATGGGCCACCCAAGCGTCCATGCGAAGAATGTGGTCAACTCTTCAGACGACCCAGTCAGTTAAAACGGCATGAGCGTTTGATTCGTGGTCCGTCACCACGGCATGAGGGACAACTTTCCACTAAAGAGGCACCCAGGAGGGACAGATCCACTGAAGATGAACCCGGGGAGAAGAATGCCACTGGTGATGCGATCACGGAGAGCCCGCCTATACCCACAGCTCAGAAGAGCCTAGATATCCAGCCGGTCCCTAGCATTACTGTTTCCAGTCATACGCCTGACAACAACGAACATTTTCTGGAAGATGCGGTGGATGTTCCCAGCGATCTCTTACCCGAAGATCATCCAGTGAGTGAAATGTATCGACGCCATTGGTCCATGATCCGACACTGCTTCCACCGTCATCGCCCTATATTGGACTTGTACAATTTCCGACTGACCGACCTCGCCCGTCAACGCAGCTACGTGGAAGCCATCTTCAATGACCAACCTACGTCCTTCACATTAAATGTAGCATTTGGGTACATCTTATGCCATAAGATGACGCGTGAATTGTGCTATTTCTATTCCAGTGCCATCAACCCAGTGTACGACCATCCTTTCACAATCACCAATCGGTCGTCGCTAGAGACGATGCTGGCCCAACTGGACACTGTGGATCCCTTGGAATGGGCCTATGAACAGCGTCCCAACACCGAGTGGATAGTGGAGAGGGTCATCAATGTTACGTTCTTCGTGGTTAAACTGACCCACCACCCCCATCGGATGAAAGTATTCACCCATGCACTGATAGATACTCAGAATGCACAAACAACTATCTGAGGATATGTTTCTTCAACGGTATCCTGACCTGTCCGATGACGATTAGAACAAACGGTCCAGAGCGAACATGACCGAAGATGGAACTTTCTGAAATGGCGACTTCTGACTGGACAAGAGTAGCCGAGAATACATCTAACGGACAGGAACGAATATGACAGATGCAAATGGTGGCCTCTGATTGGACAAGAATCTTCTTGAATTGTAAATATACCCAACGCGGCTCCCCAGCGTGGGTATGATGTAACATTGGGGAGAATAAACTATATGAAAAAACTTCTTGTTGTTGTTGTTCTCTCATGTGTCATCCTTGTTGTTGTTGCTGTTGTTGTTCTCTCTCCGGTCTATATCATGGCGTTATGTTAGAGTGTTAAGGTGTAACGACGGGCGTCGACGGGCGTCACTGCATTTCGAAGAATTAGTGACAATTCCATGGAATATCAGAGCTTCTGAGCTATTTCACCAGGGCGTTGAAGCATTAAGAATGGCGTTGGTGGGCGTTGCTACAAGATGACGCCTCACACGACGTATTTGCACCGCGGATGGTCCATCTCTACCCCAAGTAACATCCTTCACTGCTAGAAAATGCCCACTTTCGCTACTACTCTTACTGATGACGTCACCAATGACGTCACAGATGCTGTGGATATCCCTCAAATCACCCCGAGAGCTACAACATGACACCCCCCATGACGCATTCGGACCAAGGATGGTCCATCTCTACACCAACCAGACCCAATCAAATGGAAAAGCCAGCCAATTCCAAGGCAGACGAGCAATCGTTGAAGATTGACGAAAAGGTGTCGGTTCCCGCTCGACTCCCCAAACGAGTTACCAAAACATACCCGCCCATAACTATGGAAATGATAGATGATTTCTTCAGTGTGGGTTATAGCTCAACCAGGAGAGAGCCCGGAGATCTCCGCTACCATCGCCAGCTATGCCTGACCTGCCTTGAAGGTGTATCCTTGGCTGGATGTGATCTTTGCATGAGGAGAGAGGAAATTTTCCAGTGGGCGAAGTGAATTGAACATCCGGGCACTTTTACATCCGGGAACTTTTACATCCGGGTACATCCGGGTTCTTGTACATCCGGGATCTTGTCGCTGACGTGTGCGCCTACATCCGGTAGGTAGTTGAACTGAGTGTGCTAAAAATAGATCAACAGCTAGCGTGCTATGAAAGGGAAGCGGCCTTGCCGTTTCATCAGACACTCTGTCAACCACCAAGATGTTCACTTGCACAACTTGCCAAAAGTCATTTACTCGCCCAGAAGATTTGCGACGACACGAGCCCTCCATCCACAACGGTGCACGACATACTTGTATAACCTGCGCACGGTCATTTAATCGAGAAGATCATTTACTGCGCCACGAACGCTCATTCCACGAGGGCGCGACGGAACAATGTAAGGATTGTGGTCAACTCTTCAAACGATGCAGTCAGTTAAGACGGCATCAGCTTTTGATTCATGCCCCGTCTCTACGGTTTTGGCGACAACTTCCTACTGAAGAGGAGCCGCGAAAGGTCAGACCCAGTGAAGATAAGCCCGGGGAGACGAACGCCACTGATGATGCGATGACGGAGAGCCCGCCTATACCCACAGTTCAGAAGAGCCTGAATTTCCAGCCGGACCCCACCGTTACGGTTTCGAGTCATACGCCTGACAACATCGAACCTTTTCTGGAAGATGCGGTGGATGTTCCCAGCGATCTCTTACCCGAAGATCATCCAGTGAGTGAGATGTATCGACGCCATTGGTCCATGATCCGACACTGTTTTCACCGTGACCGTCGTCTATTGGGCTTATATAATTTCCGACTGACTGGCCTCGCCCGTCTACGTAGCTACGTGGAAGGCATCTTCAACGACCAAGATACAGCCTTCAAGTTAAATCTCACTTTTGGATACATTCTTCGCCATAAAGAGACAGACCAGCTCCGTTATTATTATCCCAGCAATAATACCCGGGTGTTTGACCAGCCTTTCACCATTATCCATCGTGCGTCACTGGAGACGATGCTGAAGGAACTGGACAGCGTGGATAGTTTGGAATGGGTACGACAACAACGACAAAACACAAAATGGCAAGTGGAGAGGGTGACCAATGTTACGTTCTTCGCGGTTAAACTGACCACCACCCCCATCGGATGAAAGTATTCACCCATGCACTGATAGATACTCAGAATGCGCAAACAACTATCTGAGGATATGTTGCCTCAACGGTATCCTGGCCTGCCCGACGGTGATTAGAATAAACGGTTCAGAGCGAACATGGCCGAAGATGGAACTTTCTGAAATGGAGACTTCTGATTGCACAAGAATACATCTAACGGACAGGAACGAATATGAAACATGCAAATGATGGCCTCTGATTGGACAAGAATCTTCTTGAATTGTAAATATACCCAACGCGGCTCCCCCAGCGTGGGTATGATGTAACATTGGGGAGAATAAAACTATATGAAAAAACTTCTTGTTGTTGTTGTTATCTCATGTGTCATCCTTGTTGTTGTTGCTGTTGTTGTTCTCTCTCCGGTCTATATCATGGCGTTATGTTAGAGTGTTAAGGTGTAACGACGGGCGTTGACGGGCATCACTGCATTTCGAAGAATTAGTGACAATTCCACGGAATATCAGAGCTTCTGAGCTATTTCACCAGGGCGTTGAAGCATTAAGAGTGATGTTGGTGGGCGTTGCTACAAGATGACACCTCACACGGTCCATTTGGACCGCGGATGGTCCATCTCTACACCAAATAACATCCTTCACTGCTAAAAAATGCCCACTTTCGCTACTACTCGTACTGATGACGTCACCAATGACGTCACAGATGCTGTAAATATCTCTCAAATTCGGATCTATACTCCGAGAGCTACAACATGACACCTCCCATGACGCATTCTGACCAAGGATGGTCCATCTCTACACCAAATACCTTCTTTCATTGCCCCAAAAGGCTCACTTTCGCTACTACTCCTACTGATGACGTCACCAATGACGTCACAGATGCTGTGGACAGTCCTCAAATCGGGGTCTGCACCCCGAGAAATACAAGATGACACCTCCCATGACACATTCGGACTGAGAATAGAGCATCTCTACCGCAAATACCTTCCTTCACTGCCCCAAAATGCTCACTTTCGCTACTACTCCTACTGATGACGTCACCAATGACGTCACAGATGCTGTGGACATCCCTCAGATCGGAATGTACACCCCGAGAACTACAAAAGGACACCTCCCAGGACGCATTCGGACCAAGGATGGTCCATCTCGACACCAAACTCACATCCGCAAACCCCCAAAATAGCCACTTTACTTACTACACCCAACTGCGCATGCGCAGATTGACGCGACTTGCATTTAAAAACAAGCCATTCTGACTCTACCCCACACAAGCTTCACTTTGACACCTTCCACTACCCATTCGAACCGTGAATAGCCCATCTCTACCCCAAACACACACCCACATACCTCCAAAAATGCCTGCTTTCTCTACTACGGCCAGGCTGCGCATGCGCAGACTATTGAACACGGACGAACCATTAGTGTAGTCAAGTGCTCCTGCATGAGAGCTTCAAAATAAGACCTCATACGACACCAATGGACCATTAGTGGCCCACCTAGATCCCAACACGTCCACCCAGTGTGGATTTATACATACATTGGGCTTATACTCCAGTATATGGGTCTATAAGAGCCAACCCAGGCCT
>JAVTVY010047730.1:0-23037 GCA_036873755.1 Hanleya hanleyi | reverse complement strand
CTGCAATCAGAATTGACGTAGATCTCTGAGTTTTTTTAAAAAGAATTTTGAAATACTGAAAATTTGCCATCTACCTTGGGGCTGAAATGATCTGAAAAATTCGACCTTCACCGATTGACCTCAAACTTCGCACTAAAGTATACTGGCGGTCGTAGGTCACGAATATGAGGTCAGATTTGACCTTGACCTTGACATTAATATTAAAATGGCGATTCGAAAATTTGGGTATGACTTTGACCTTGGCGCAAGGTAACAAGATATTATCAGACGACCTTGACCTTTTGATATGTGATGACCCCATGACCTCTGCGTTGATCCATGACATCGAACTTGACCTTTGGCCTTGGGTTTAAAAATGCGATGGTACAATTGGAATGCACTATCGCAAATTTTACCTTGAGGTCAGAGGTCAAGGTCATGGTCATGAATCAACTCAGAGGTCA
The DNA here is from genome assembly GCA_036873755.1 of Hanleya hanleyi. Lineage (NCBI taxonomy): Eukaryota > Metazoa > Mollusca > Polyplacophora > Lepidopleurida > Hanleyidae > Hanleya > Hanleya hanleyi. The sequence continues at coordinate 22,594 of JAVTVY010047730.1, read as the reverse complement.
TGGGGTCATCACATATCAAAAGATCAAGATCGTCCGACAATATCTTGTGATCTTGCGCTAAGGTCAAAGTCATACCCAAATTTTCTAATCGAGATTTTGATATGAAGGTCAAGGTCAAGGTCAAAACTGACCTCAGATTCGTGACCTCTGACCCCGATATAGGTTTAGGGCAAAGTTTGAGGTCAATCGGTGACAGCAAAAATTCTGACCAAAATTTCGCTTAGGTGTTTTTGGAGGTCAAGTTTCAACCTTCACCGAATGACCTCAAATTATGTGTATATAGGTTTTCGAGGTCCCTGATCACGAATCCGAGGTCAAAATTTGGATTGGTTTGATACAAAAAAAAGTGTCCATGGAAGCCTAGGTTAAGTATTGGAATTTTCAAAAATCGGTAAAAAAAACCTTAGGGCCCTAGATCGATTCCGACCGCAGTTTCGTTATCAGCTAGATTCATACTCTTACCACACCAAATTTGGAAGGAATCGGTGAAACAACATTTTCATCCTTATACCTTGGGCTAAAATGGTCTGAAAAATTCGGCCTTGACCGATTGACCTCAAACTTCGCGCTAAACTATACTGGAGGTCGTAGGTCACGAATATGAGGTCAGATTTGACTTTGACCTTGAGCTTTCATATTAAAATCTCGATTAGAATATTTGGGTATGACTTTGACCTTAGCGCAAGGTCACAAGATATTGTCGGACGACCTTGAGCTTTTTATATGTGACGACCCCGTGACCTCTGAGTTGACCCATGACCTTGACCTTGACCTCTGACCTCAAGGTAAAATTTGCGATAGTGCATTCCAATTGTACCATCGCATTTTTAAACCCAAGGCCAAAGGTTAAGTTCGATGTCATGGGTCAACGCAGAGGTCATGGGGTCATCACATATCAAAAGGTCAAGGTCGTCTGACAATATCTTGTTACCTTGCGCCAAGGTCAAAGTCATACCCAAATTTTCGAATCGCCATTTTAATATGAAGGTCAAGGTCAAGGTCAGATCTGACCTCATATTCGTGACCTACGACCTCCAGTATACTTTAGGGCGAAGTTTGAGGTCAATCGGTGAAGGCCCAATTTTTCAGACCATTTTTGCCCAAGGTATAAGGATGAAAATGTTGTTTCACCGATTCCTTCCAAATTTGGTGTGGTAAGAGTATGAATCTAGCTGATAACGAAACTGCGATCGGAATCGATCTAGGGCCCTAAGTTTTTCTTTTATCGATTTTTGAAAATTCCAATACTTAACCTAGGCTTCAATGGACACTTTTTTTTGTATCAAACCAATCCAAATTTTGACCTCGGTTTCGTGATCAGGGACCTCGAAAACCTATATACACATAATTTGAGGTCATTCGGTGAAGGTTGAAACTTGAACTCCAAAAACACCTATGGGTGACCCCTTGGCGAAATTTTGGTCAGAATTTTTGCTGTCACCGATTGACCTCAAACTTTGCCCTAAACCTATATCGGGGTCAGAGGTCACGAACCTGAGGTTAGTTTTGACATTGACCTTGACCTTCATATCAAAATCTCGATTAGAAAATTTGGGTATGACTTTGACCTTAGCGCAAGGTCACAAGATAATGTCGGACGACCTTGATCTTTTGATATGTGATGACCCCGTAACCTTTGAGTTGACCCATGACCTTGACCTTGACCTCTGACCTCAAGGTAAAATTTGCGATAGTGCATTCCAATTGTACCATCGCATTTTTAAACCCAAGGCCAAAGGTCAAGTTCGATGTCATGGGTCAACGCAGAGGTCATGGGGTCATCATATATCAAAAGGTCAAGGTCGTCTGACAATATCTTGTTACCTTGCGCCAAGGTCAAAGTCATACCCAAATTTTCGAATCGCCATTTTAATATGGTCAAGGTCAAGGTCAAGGTCAAATCTGACCTCATATTTGTGACCTACGACCTCCAGTATACTTTAGTGCGAAGTTTGAGGTCAATCGGTGAAGGTCGAATTTTTCAGACCATTTCAGCCCCAAGGTAGATGGCAAATTTTCAGTATTTCAAAAATTCTTTTAAAATTTTTTTTTAAATTTGAAAGGAATCGGTGACCCAAAAAATTTCGACCGAAAAAGTACCAAAATGAGTTCAAAAATTAACTTTTGACCTTGGCTTGCGAGATTTTAATTGGAAAACATAAACCCGTACCTCTATGCACAACTACATTTCCTCAGCTATCCAGAGGTGCGACCCATATTTGTGTGTGCAATGGGTGTCGCAAACTCGCGGTCACAACATGCTAGGGGTCGGCGTTACATGTAGAATTTGTCACTGTATTGCTAAATATACCCCATGTAGAAAAATGGACAGCCTTCTGCTGGTCAACATTGTTGAACATCAAAAAAATATTAAATAAAAGACTAAGCGATGGGCTTTCATTTGGTGTATCGCACGCTTGGATACAAAATAAGGGTGACCAAGGACACTCCGCAACAATCAGGCTGTTAATTCTATTATCGGTTCCCCTTTGTGCACCGATATGACATTTACATTTTGACCTTGGCTTGCGAGATTTGAGTTGGAAAACATAAACCCATACCTCTGTGCACAACTTCAATGTCTCAGCTATCCATAGAGGTGCGACCCATATTTGTGTGTGCAATGGGTGTCGCAAACTCGCGGTCACAACATGCTAGGGGGCGGCGTTACATGTAGAATTTGCATGTAAAAAATCAATGTAACCCAGGCTTCAATGGACAGACCCAATTCCACTGTTCCGAATTACACTAAACTTCGTCCTAAAGTATTGTCGAGGACGTAGATGACGAATCCGAGGTCAGATTGTAATATCTATTTTATCTTAATTATTAAATAATTAATTTTATTAGAAATCAATTTAACCCAGGCTTCAATGGGCAGCACCCAATTCTACTGTTCCGAATTACTCTAAACTTCGTCATAAAGTAATATGGATAATGCAAATCACGAATCCGAGGTCAGATTTTGAAAATAAATTTTACCCTAATTATTAAATAATTAAATTCATTAAAAATCAATTTAACCCAGGCGTCAATAGGCAGATCCTAATTTAACGCGCTTTATGTAAAATTTCATCCCGGATTCGTAATTAACTACTCCCAAAATAGGTACATCGATCTGTCCGTCGCCATTTTCTACGGAACCGGGTCATCGTGGGAGGAATAGATGCCCAGTGGCAAGCGGATTTGGTCGATATGAGCGCCTTTGCCAAACACAACGATGGGAATCAGTATATCTTGACGTGCATCGATATCCTATCGAAGTATGCGTGGGTGGTACCCATCCGTACGAAAACGGGGGCGAATCTCATAGTGGCGTTCAAAGATATCTTCAAGCCCCCTTTCCCATACCTGCATGAGATTAACATTGGAAGTCACTGGGGTCTTAGGTAGGGGCAGATAACTCTTGCTAGGCCGCCAGGTGACCGGAAGCGACGTCACAGGAAGTGACCCGGATGTTACCGGATGCCACGTGACCGGATGTGACCTTTGATCCGGATGTCACCGGATGTGACGTCATAGTGACGCCATCGTGACGTCACCTGCACATCAGCCTCACTCCTCATCCTCAAAAATGCTAATGAATTTGCCGTCTTTCTAGTACTCAAGTCACGTGGATTTCCTCCGCGGAGGAAATTAATTATATCCGCGGAGGAAATATTATATCCGCGGAGGAAATATTATATCCGCGGAGGAAATATTATATCCGCGGAGGGAATATTATATCCGCGGAGGAAATATTATATCCGCGGAGGAAATATTATATCCGCGGAGGAAATGATTATATCCGCGGAGGAAATATTATATCCGCGGAGGAAATATTATATCCGCGGAGGAAATTATATTTGGTGCTTTTCAAGAATTTCATAGGTTTTTCTTCGACTTTGTCTCTGTTTTTACGTCGTTGAACACGGAAAATTCTCAGAATATTGCTATGAATTCGCTGAAAATTCAGTTGATTTCTTGGAAAATACAAAGAAAATCTAGAAAATTAAGTTGGTTTCTTCGGAAATAGAAGAAAAACATAGGAAATCAAAAGAAACGACAATGGCTCTAACGGGCCACCGTAGGCGTCACACGGCCCAGAGCAATGGGCACCCCTTCTGATATTCTTCTGTATGCCTCAAGTAATGGATGTGCCAAGTTTGGTGCTTTGGACCAGCGTGTCACGATCTTTTTGCTAAGCCACCTCACTAATAGTAATAGTATATTGACTCACATTTAGAGGTATAAAAGCGCATTTCGAGCCCTATTGACCTTGCGGCGCAATGCAGTGAGTGAGTGAGTGAGAGGGTGAGTGAGGCGTACACAGCGCCCGTGAAGCGTGCCCAACGCCCGTCTTAACGCATAGACGCACTAACAATGGTGAGTGAGTGAGTGAGTGAGTGAGTGAGTGAGGAAGTGAGAGAGGGAGTGAGTGAGTGGTCATATAGGGTCGTTTGGTATTAGTATAGAAAGCAGGAGTCGTGACGCCTTAATGCCCGTCTCAACGCCCGTCAACGCCAGTCGGGAGCTCGGAGCTCGGGAATAGGGCAGGCGGGAGTTCGGATCTCGGGCCCCAAGATTGTTGCTTTCCATACCACTCCTAAACAATATGGCGGTACAAGGCCAGAGCGAGACTGTCGAGTCACGTGTGTTTCCACCGCGGAGAAAAATTTCGACCGAAAAAGTACCAAAATGAGTTCAAAAATTAACTTTTGACCTTGGCTTGCGAGATTTTAATTGGAAAACATAAACCCGTACCTCTATGCACAACTACATTTCCTCAGCTATCCATAGAGGTGCGACCCATATTTGTGTGTGCAATGGGTGTCGCAAACTCGCGGTCACAACATGCTAGGGGTCGGCGTTACATGTAGAATTTGTCACTGTATTGCTAAATATACCCCATGTAGAAAAATGGACAGCCTTCTGCTGGTCAACATTGTTGAACATCAAAAAAAATATTAAATAAAAGACTAAGCGATGGGCTTTCATTTGGTGTATCGCACGCTTGGATACAAAATAAGGGTGACCAAGGACACTCCGCAACAATCAGGCTGTTAATTCTATTATCGGTTCCCCTTTGTGCACCGATATGACATTTACATTTTGACCCTGGCTTGCGAGATTTGAGTTGGAAAACATAAACCCATACCTCTGTGCACAACTTCACTGTCTCAGCTATCCATAGAGGTGCGACCCATATTTGTGTGTGCAATGGGTGTCGCAAACTCGCGGTCACAACATGCTAGGGGTCGGCGTTACATGTAGAATTTGCATGTAAAAAATCAATGTAACCCAGGCTTCAATGGACAGACCCAATTCCACTGTTCCGAACTACATTAAACTTCGTCCTAAAGTATTGTCGAGGACGTAGATGACGAATCCGAGGTCAGATTGTAAAATCTATTTTATCTTAATTATTAAATAATTAATTTTATTAGAAATCAATTTAACCCAGGCTTCAATGGGCAGCACCCAATTCCACTTTTCTGAATTACTCTAAACTTCGTCCTAAAGTAATATGGATAACGCAGATCACGAATCCGGAGGTCAGATTTTTGAAAATAAATTTTACCTTAATTATTAAATAATTAAATTCATTAAAAATCAATTTTAACCCAGGCGTCAATAGACAGATCCTAATTTAACGCGCTTTATGTAAAATTTCATCCCGGATTCGTAATTAGCTACCCTAAAATAGTTGAGCATCGGATTCGTCCGTCGCCATTTTCTACGGAAACGGGTCATCGTGGGAGGAATAGATGCCCAGTGGCAAGCGGATTTGGTGGATATGAGCGCCTTTGCCAAACACAACGATGAGAATCGGTATATCTTGACGCATCGATATCCTATCCAAGTATGCGTGGGTGGTACCCATCCGGACGAAAACGGGGGCAAATCTCATAGCGGCGTTCAAAGACATCTTCAAGCCCCTTTTCCCATACCTGCATGAGATTAACATTGGAAGTCACTGGGGTCTTAGGTAGGGGCAGATAACTCTTGCTAGGCCGCCAGGTGACCGGAAGCGACGTCACAGGAAGTGACCCGGATGTTACCGGATGCCACGTGACCGGATGTGACCTTGACCCGGATGTCACCGGATGTGACGTCATAGTGACGCCAACGTGACGTCATCTAACATCAGCCTCACTCCTCAGCCTAAAAATGCTAATGAATTTGCCGTCTTTCTAGTACTCGTCATGGGATTTCTCCGCGGGAGGAAATTAATTATATCCGCGGAGGAAATATTATATCCGCGGAGGAAATGATTATATCCGCGGAGGAAATATTATATCCGCGGAGGAAATATTATATCCGCGGAGGAAATGATGATATCCGCGGAGGAAGTATTATATCCGCGGAGGAAATATTATATCCGCGGAGGAAATTATATTTGGTGTTTTTCAAGAATTTCATAGGTTTTTCTTCGACTTTGTCTCTGTTTTTACGTCGTTGAACACGGAAAATTCGCAGAATATTGCTATGAATTCGCTGAAAATTCAGTTGATTTCTTGAAAAATACAAAGAAAATCTAGAAAATTAAGTTGGTTTCTTCGGAAATAGAAGAAAAACATAGGAAATCAAAAGAAACGACAATGGCCCTAACGGGCCACCGTAGGCGTCACACGACCCAGAGCAATGGGCACCCCTTCTGATATTCTTCTGTATGCTTCAAGTAATGGATGTGCCAAGTTTGGTGCTTTGGACCAGCGTGTCACGATCTTTTTGCTAAGCCACCTCACTAATAGTAATAGTATATTGACTCACATTTAGAGGTATAAAAGCGCATTTCGAGCCCTATTGACCTTGCGGCGCAATGCAGTGAGTGAGTGAGTGAGAGGGTGAGTGAGGCGTACACAGCGCCCGTGAAGCGTGCCCAGCGCCCGTCTTAACGCATATACGCACTAACAATGGTGAGTGAGTGAGTGAGTGAGTGAGTGAGTGAGGAAGTGAGAGAGGGAGTGAGTGAGTGGTCATATAGGGTCGTTTGGTATTAGTATAGAAAGCAGGAGTCGTTACGCCTTAATGCCCGTCTCAACGCCCGTCAACGCCAGTCGGGAGCTCGGAGCTCGGGAATAGGGCAGGCGGGAGTTCGGATCTCGGGCCCCAAGATTGTTGCTTTCCATACCACTCCTAAACAATATGGCGGTACAAGGCCAGAGCGAGACTGTCGAGTCACGTGTGTTTCCACCGCGGAGAAAAGGTTTCCACCGCGGAGAAAAGGTTTCCACCGCGGAGAAAAGGTTTCCACCGCGGAGAAAAGGTTTCAACCGCGGAGAAAAGGTTTCCACCGCGGAGAAAAGGTTTCCACCGCGGAGAAAAGGTTTCCACCGCGGAGAAAAGGTTTCCACCGCGGAGAAAAGGTTTCCACCGCGGAGAAAAGGTTTCCACCGCGGAGAAAAGGTTTACACCGCGGAGAAAAGGTTTACACCGCGGAGAAAAGGTTTACACCGCGGAGAAAAGGTTTCCACCGCGGAGAAAAGGTTTACACCGCGGAGAAAAGGTTTACACCGCGGAGAAAAGGTTTCCACCGCGGAGAAAAGGTTTACACCGCGGAGAAAAGGTTTACACCGCGGAGAAAAGGTTTCCACCGCGGAGAAAAGGTTTACACCGCGGAGAAAAGGTTTCCACCGCGGAGAAAAGGTTTACACCGCGGAGAAAAGGTTTCCACCGCGGAGAAAAGGTTTCAACCGCGGAGAAAAGGTTTTCACCGCGGAGAAAAGGTTTCCACCGCGGAGAAAAGGTTTCCACCGCGGAGAAAAGGTTTCCACCGCGGAGAAAAGGTTTCCACCGCGGAGAAAAGGTTTACACCGCGGAGAAAAGGTTTCCACCGCGGAGAAAAGGTTTACACCGCGGAGAAAAGGTTTACACCGCGGAGAAAAGGTTTCCACCGCGGAGAAAAGGTTTCAACCGCGGAGAAAAGGTTTACACCGCGGAGAAAAGGTTTACACCGCGGAGAAAAGGTTTCCACCGCGGAGAAAAGGTTTCCACCGCGGAGAAAAGGTTTCCACCGCGGAGAAAAGGTTTCCACCGCGGAGAAAAGGTTTCCACCGCGGAGAAAAGGTTTCCACCGCGGAGAAAAGGTTTACACCGCGGAGAAAAGGTTTACACCGCGGAGAAAAGGTTTCCACCGCGGAGAAAAGGTTTCAACCGCGGAGAAAAGGTTTACACCGCGGAGAAAAGGTTTAGTTTGTAAATTTGGATTGAATGCCGTTTATTTTAAGTTTTCCTGTTGATTTCTCATCTTGGATAAAAACAGCATGAGTGATCATCAAACAGGCGAAGTGAATTGAAGAGAAATACGCAAACATAGAGAAAATGTACAGTTAAACTTATGAGAAACATGAAATCATAGGGAAAATGTATAGTTTTATTGGATGGCACTAATAAGCCACCGTATCAAGCAGCCTCGGAAGTAGAATTCGCTTCATTCCATCCATTGTGCAAAGCTGAGCAGAGTGTACACAGAAAAAAAACTCCTTCAAAATTTAAGGAATATTGCCCGACTATTACACCAGCGGAATATTCCTCAACATAACTGAGGCATATTCCTTACCATGTTAAGAAATTTCCTTAACATGCTACGGAATATTCCTTATTGAATTTTAAGAAATATTCCGCTGGTGTAATAGTCGGGGAATATTTCTTAAATTTTAAGGATTTTTTTTTCAGTGTGAGGTAAATGTTCTGTACTTGATTCTGTTAGATCTGACAGTCAGTAGACACCATTAGTCTGCTCTCTGTAAATATGTATATTAAACTAAATTAATTCAGTGTTACTTATTATATAATAGTATAGAGTTTGCAAGGATAGCAGTCTTTGTCTTCAAAGACTTTCCGCATCCGAAATCTAAACATCAGTATAGTACGCACACTGATGCTAGATTAGGACAATGTATTGTCAAAACCAGTCAGTCACAGGTAAACATGCGAACTTTCAAGGCAATGACGAATATGAACATGTGTTCTTCCTGACCACCAACCGTTATTTGCGGTAAAATCGCCTGTCTTTATTAAATTTGACGTGCAAACTGACTGACAGATGACCACATTAAGTCATTGAGATAAGACGAGACGAATCCAAATGAACTCATCTATACAATGCAATTTTCACAGGACTACTTGTATAAGAGAATCTCTGGGAATGAAACTGTCAAAAGTATAGCCGTCATCATAGACTTCAATCATTTGCGACTCCCGATGATAACTGGCATATGCTAAAAAAAAAATATGTACGGATTTTCATTTGAGGATTGCCGTTGTGTTGGCCTCGCAGCACAACATGAAATCGCAGACAGGAGATTAAATCAAAATTGACCCCAAAAAGGTATATGGATGTGGTAGGACTATTTCCGAATGAACAAAACGTCCTGATTTATTTATTCACCGATTCTTTGGATGATTCCAGTATGCAAAGGGTTCCAAACACCACTCTGTAATTTTATCGACAGAGTTCAATCATTTGCGGGTACAGATAATAAATCGGTCAGATATAAGACATGGAAATTTTTTGAGGCGTCTGGCGACTTAAAGGAAAGTGTTGGGTTGCATTTAGACACGATGTGCATTGAGACAAGCCATGAGGATCTCATGCTTAACATAAGAATTCCACTGGATCGAGTTCTCGTGGACTTGGCTAGCGAAGATGTATACGATAGGCAACAACACTGTTGCCGGAAAGCCGTCTGTCCATTTCTCGTATTGACGGAAGCGGACGACATTTCCCGATCAACGTAACGTTGTTGATTGTGACGTGTCTATCAACAACCTCACCCTACGCCACGTTAGTCTTTTTGGAATTCTGTCTATAGGCGATACTGCAGCTAAGCTCATCTTTCCAGTACGGTACTGCGCTCCTTGTCCAAAGGATTGGATTGTATAGAAGGAGTGTGAAATAAGGTGTTGTATGATTAATTTGATGTATTTCATTTTTTTTAATGTATTTTCTGTTTTTATCTTTCTAAACCCAGTAAGTGAAATATGACCCAAACACAGCGGACATTCTGAAAGTAGAAGATTAAATATGATAATAGTTTCAGATCAGCTCCAGTTTCCCTTGAGTGTGCATAATGTATAATTTCAGTTGATTCCTATCATTTCTATGAGATTCTACGTCTTCACGTCTGTTTATGAAACCCCGCTTATTTGGGAAAATCCTTAATATCAGCGTTAAAATAGTCAAAATACTCGGGTAAGCCTTTTCATGACGTCGACTTCCCAGTCAACGGGATAACGTCTGGCGCGACGTTCATGCACATCGAGAAATCGCAAGAACGTCTAGGCTGACGTCACAAACGTCATGCTGTATAGTTACGCCAGAAAACTTCTTCATGTACAAAACATTTACGTGAAGTCACTTTGTACATTTCTTCTGCCTTTATCAACCATCCTTATATAGTTGTTCTCTGGAATACAGAATTCACCAGGTGAGCCTGTGTAAAAATGGTATTTTTAGGGCTTGTTCTGTAAAGATGACCTATCTATTAATAATATGAGCGTGGAATAGTAAACTTACGTGAGAGTAACTATATTGTCCCATTGTCTCTCATATTTGGGACCGTAACATCCAAGATGTTTTATAGCTCCGTCAGGGTGTATAATAATGGCTAAACATTTGTTGTTTTGCATTGTAGACCGAAGAGTATACTTTACCATGTCAGACTGTGCAACTACAGAGAAAATCATGGATGTAGAGAGAAAACCAGGTAGGTTAATATTCTCTATATTTATCTGAAGCAGTGGTGTGGAGACTGGGGCTAGTTGTTACAGAGCTAGGTTGTTACAGTGTGCGAATAGTTTTGCTTCATAATAACATTATGAGTTCGGGCATTCAGGATCCTGGACAGCTGTCCAGTAATTCAGGATAGCTGTCCAGTAATGCCAGACAAGCTAAAGCCCACAATTGACCTCAATCTACCGGTACGCCGGAACAACAATTAAGCAGGTTTTAGTCTTGTAGCGCAACAGATAGCTTTCCCAAAATACAACATTGCCTTGTTTGTGAATTCAGTGATCCTTGACTTTGTAACCTCTAAATCAGTAGAAGGTTTCTCCGCTCTTCATGTTAAGATATATCTCAAGTTTGGAAACAATGCATATAACATCTATAACTAGAGGAGAGATCACAAGTTATTAGGTTTCTTGTTTGACATGACTTGATGGTATACATGAAATATTGTCACATTCCACAACCTGAATTGGAGATAGAACCAGGGGTAGATACAGCTTTTTAATTTGGGTGCCTTTTTAGTTTTGCCGAGCGTGGCGATGTGAAGCAAATCTTTTGGCCGGGGTTCTGGGGTCCGTCTATGGCCTCATCCGCTAGACGTTCTCAGATGCTCTAAAACGCATCAGACGCATTTCCAGGCAATGAATTTCCATATGAGATTATATCAATTTGCGTAACGTGCATAAACCATCTCAAAATTAAATACAAGACGTTAATTTGCTGCATAATAAACTAAAATACCTATTTTTCTTCGTCTAATTTGGGTGTTTTTCGTTTCTTAATTTGGGCGTTTTTTTGGGCGCCCTATAAGGGTATAAAATAAGGCCTGTATCTGCCCCTGCATGGGAACAGGCATCGAATCATGATTTTCAGCTATTTTCTTATATTCGTGTTCAGTGACCTTGGCATTTGACCTTTTGATCTCTATATAGTACACAATAATTCATCTCCTATGTATTTACTTACGAATTTATTTATCAATGATTTCCTGATATTTGGGCTGGTGACCTTGACCTGAATTTAGATATCCTCATTGTATTTCAGCTGAGTATGCTCCAATCCGGGAGAGTGATAGTCCGTTGATCATGGGGAAAACGCCACCCGCGAAGAAAGTGCCTACATCATTAGAGTTAGTGCCAAGAGAAGAGAGTGGAGATGTGATGTCTCAGGCTGCTCAAATTGATACCGTTACAAAGTTGGGCAACCGCCTCGGATCACAGGATGTCGATACCGGTACCATAATTCTGGTCAAAGAGGCCCTTCCGATCGAGACAGTGGCCTTTGTGAACCAGGAAATCACTTCCCGTCCCGTGAAAGGGGGTCGAGGCTCATCAGATGTACAGATCACTGTAACCGCACGAGAGACGAAGGAAGGACCCATCAATTCAGGCGCGGTCCCTCCTCACCGTCGACAGTCTATTGGTGGTGAAAAATCCAAATCCACGTCTGCTGTGGATAACCTGGTTGAATCTCCTCACCACCGCCGAATGCGTCCTCAGGTGGATACCACAGAAGCCGAATGGACCGATCAACGACCAATAACAAGGAGGGATGACGACATGAGATCTGAGAAGAACACCGTTACTGAAGTACTAACCAAGTCTCATCTTTCCCGGGAGCTACACAATACGGAATGGCTACGGGAAATGGATGATAGAACAGATTCTTCTTCTGGTGAAGGTAAATTCTCAATGAAGCTTTATAAAACCTCCTTGGTTGGCTGGATTTTCTTGCAGTTTTCTCAATGGACCAATTAAAACCCTTGTTTTCCGTTGAAACTTTGAAATGACCAATCAATTGCTTTGAAGCTGGAAGATATCCCGTGATGCAACTGTTGTTTCTATAAACTTCATTAGCTAAACCGATTAATCGTATCTGAGATAAAGGTAGATTAATTACTAAATAAAAGCTTGAAAAGGTCTTCATGCATATAACATGTATATATCATATCTATTGTGAGACTTGCTAATACAAAACCCCCAGCAAATAATAGTTCGAATTTGTGTTTATCTTTGCAGGAGCCAACGGTAGTCGAGCACCAGAATCAGCTGGTTCGTATGAGACTATATCCTGTAGGTCAACAACTCCGCGATCCGAGTTTGATTGCAGGACTTCCAGTCCCAGGCAGACTCCAGATTTCATCCATTCAGCTCGTTCTCTCTCATCTAGAGCAATCAATCAATCTCTCTCTTCGTTATCAGACTCCAGAAAGTCTAGCCGCAGTCAGACCCCAGATCCCATGATTTCAGTTCGTTCTCGGTCATCTAGATCGACCAACCAATCATTCCTTCACTTGTCAGATGCCAGTGAGTCCAGCCGCAGTCAGACACCGGATTCCATGATTTCAGTTCGTTCACGGTCATCTAGATCGACCAATCAATCATTCCGTCAGTTATCAGATTCCAGAAAGTCTAGCCGCACTCAGACGCCAGATTCCATCTTTTCAGCTCATTCTCTGTCTTCCGAAGTAACTAATCAACCATTCCCTCAGATATCAGATTCTTCTCGTTCAACCAATCAACTGTCATCTCATTCATCTGTCCATAGCAATCTAAGCCGGAAACCATTGTCAAAGACCAAGGTTTCTGGTCGACCTCGGTCTTCCAGCTCAACGGAACAGGGACTTCTGTCTGTGTCACCAATCTCTAGAAATACGAGTCACAGTCATTTATCAGATGACTCGGACTGCATCGTTGGACCGTTCCCGATATTTACCCCCGTGCCACCCAGAGACGCCATGGAAAGAGCGGATTCATCACAAAGCACACACAGCGAAGGACTTTTGTCAGAAAGAAGTTCTATCGGATCGAGTAAGAAATCTTCCATCATGCAATCCCCTGTGGATTTGGAACGGCAAGCGGATTTAACTGATGATTCAGACTACATAGTTGGACCGTTTCCGCTGTTTGCTGCCTGTCGTTCAAAAGAGACGTCACTTTGTCCCGCCGGATCCCACGCGGATTTGGAACCAGAGGCGTACTCGAGTGATGAATCAGACTGTATCGTTGGACCGTTTCCTCTGTTTGCTCCGGGTCGTCCAAAAGACGTCACGCACAGAACATCACACAGTTCCATCGGATCCCACTCGGATTTGGAACCAGAGGCGTACTCGAGTGATGACTCAGACTATATCGTGGGACCATTTCCTCTGTTTGCTCCAGGACCATCCAAGATTCCGACAAGAGGGACATCCCCACAAAGCACGGCTTCTGGGGATCTGTCACTAATAAATTCAGTCAAATCTGTTGAGGGATCTGCTTATTCGAGTGATGAGTCCGATTGCATAGTGGGACCGTTTCCGATATTTGCCCGCGTACCATCAAAAGAGTCAAGTTTATCAGAGTGCAACAATTCCCTATCTGAGAATGACTTGTCCTACGCTTCAGAAGATATAAGTGACTCAAAGTCCATCTCTATTGTAAAACCTACTACATGCTGGACTGAGAACTCGGATGACACAAAGAAAAGTAAAGCGAAAACTCCAAGTCGACTAAGACGAGGTTTTAATAGCTTGAGGAAAGGCTTAAGACGGTTGGGTCGTCGGTTTAGCAATCTTGCCACCAATTGTTTTCCCGCCGCCAGAAAGTGATCAGTTGCAGTCCTCACCATCTTGTTGTCTATTAGATGTTACTGGGTCAAACTGTTCTGCCTGAAAAGAGAAAGAAATAGGTGGCCTTCACGAGTGACCCCAGTTGGACAAGAACACTACCTGTATAGCAAGAATCAATTCATGCATTTCTGAAGATATTTACCGATTGACATTTGATGAGACTATTTATTGAAGCAGTTCGGATTCAATATTTAGCGGAGAAAGAATTATTTCAACCCTGTAAATTGAAAATTCATATCGCTGTTGATTGTGTGTTGTTTTATTATTTTAACAAAGAAGGTTCGTATAAAAGAACATTGATTCTTCATCTTTCTGTTTAACAGAGGAAGATATATCACATTTTGAGTTTTTCGTTCCAAACTTTTCTTTGAGTTTTGGCGTCAAGTTTTCAAATATAGGTTTTCACAGTTTCCTCTGCCGTTAATCTGAAGCATTGTTGAAATTGCACGAAAATGTAGACCGAAAAGGTAGAAAATTCACTGAAACTTCGGTCGATTTCATGGAAAATTTAAAAATTAAGACAAGAACATAAATATCCCTTGAAAGACCACCGTACAAAACCACTAGATATGGTTAAACCTAGTCCGATCAGGATCATCGTAAATCTTTGAAACGATATGACTTGAAGAGTGAACGGGAGATCCCGCAATTGTCTCTCTTTTATTTGTATATAAAGCAATAATGAATAGATGGCGCTTTAGCAATTCGAACATCCGAGAGATTTGACAATGTGACAGATGGTCCGGTTGATAAGTCCGGTGGCGTGTACAAATTGTGGGGATCAGCTTTTTCCAGGATGAAGATATATAGGGTAGAGACTGACATCCCAGGCTCAGGTCCTAATGCATTTCAAGTAAGAAAACAATTTCGCTTGAATTTTTCGGTGTACAATTTTACTCGATTATCATTACATTTGTTGCCATTGCAACAATTTCAAGTTAATAAAAATAATGCGAAAATGGATGGAGAAATGTCAAAAACTCTAACCAGGTGACTCTCATTTCAAAATTTGTTCTTAGAAAAGGGAGTGATCTATACGTGTTATTTGAGAGAACATCTATGTTCATTTCTATTCAATAAATCAAATTATTTGGTTATTTTTCTTCATCTCATCAGTATCATTTCTGTGTTAATCCGAAACGAGGGGTATCCATAGCATAACGTGATACGGTGACCCCCGATTGTTATTTCATTTTTCTGGTATTAATGCCAGTAATAATTCATCTAAGAAGTTTCAATGTAATTCTTGTGGGAAAGAGAGGTGTCGGAGTAGTAGAGAAAGGGCATTTGGAGTCGACTTGTCCTTTCATTATCGCTTATCATTTACTCTCCAGAGGTCAAGTTCACTCCAGATTCTCCCGATTTCTCTTCGCATTAGCATTAATAGTCGACAATGTCCGGAGACATTAAAAATAATCGGTCTCCCCTTAATCCGCTCCCATTTCAATGGTGGGTTACATGCTGTTCCTTCATGACCCATCGACAGGATACGATATACAGACTGGACCCTGATCTCCCAATGCCATCTTACATGTATGACAAAGTCTGAAAAGGCGTGATATGCGTTCCTGCTTCTCAAAATGTTTTACCCTCCGGCTAGTTTTCTATGTATGACAAACTTTCTAACGTTCGATGTACACATATACCACAAAGCAAATCAGCTGTGTTGGAAACACTGCCAATATCTTGCTCTTCGCCTTTCCACATTGCCTTTCGAAGTTGGCGAACACCTAGATATGAACCTCAGTCCCTTTGGCGCTATGAGGGATGCACCTACATATGACGTTGTTACTGGCCGACATCCGAAACAGGATTACCACAGCTACGGGTATTAGAGTTAGCCAACACCATGAACAAACTGGCTTAGGGCCGTCCTTATTGATTCTGGTGTTGTGAATCCAGGGTTGGGAATATCGTCTCCGGAAAGCTGCACTCTAACAGAGATGTTAGAGGTCACAAGGGATTGCAATAGGCTTTTTGCTAGATTCATTCGCGGAAGTTTTTGAAACAGTTATGCGAAATTTGCTTGCATCTGATAACCACGTGAGAAAATCTTTCTGACAGCGTCGTGTGTTTGCTCAACAGTAAGAATTAGAATGGTTATTTTTGTTTTCCGCTGTGACAGAACATATGAAGAGTGTTAAAGACCTGGGGTTACATACGAATAGCTTTGAAACGGAGTTCTCTGCTAATGCTAACTTTTCAGACCGGAGACAGCACATAGACATGGAACACAGATATTTTTACAGTTCGTTTGTGCTGACCGAGAATGTTTAAGGGACACGCACTTTGTCCACCTTTCGTACGTTACTCCCGTAGATAGCTGTACACTCTCATTAATATATATGATTTCTTTGATAGGCATTTCGGCGTTCATAACACAAGGCTATTCTATGGATAAAAACTTCGTTATTGCTGTGGAGCTGACCTTTCGTTGGAGATACTTCCAATATATATCCTCTGAATATTCTATATAAATATCATTCTGTAGCACCATCATGTATATTTTGTGATATCTCGCCTGATTGTGTACAAATGTAGGTCCGTATGCAGGCGTTCTGACCACCGATGTCTTCTACATGCCACCGCCATAGGTGATAAGACTGAAAGAGGATGAATATTATCTCAGATTTTGAAGGTGGTTCGAGAGACGATCAACTGTGATTATGTTAATGAGAGTATATATATATAACTCCGCTTCCAGAACTGATGGGTGATTTTGCCCTGAAGCCGCATTCGCTGACTGATAAGGAGAGGAGCGGACAGCGCCATCTCTTTACATCACAAATTCGGCTGTATCACTGGCAGATCCTTCTGCTTTCGTTTGCTTGTTAGATGGCACGATACATTACGGATGTGCTGTCGACGGCCTAGAATTACGAAAAGAACGGACTTGATTTTCTCCCTGAAGAATATGGACAAAAAAGTGAAGAGTTTCATCACATCGTTCTCTTACTTTTGCCCGATAATCTGATAAGGCGTTAGTAGTATACAGCGAGCAAATTCGCGCGACAGCGCCTCACTGCGCATGCGCAGAACCTTTTGTGACGTCACAATGGGTGGTGTGCGCATGCGTGTGTGTGTGTGGTGGGAGGTGGGTACAAGATGGCGGCCAGTTTTTGTGTCGTGTGTGGTGGGAGGTGGGTACAAGATGGCGGCCAGTTTTTGTGTCGTGTGTGGTGGGAGGTGGGTACAAGATGGCGGCCAGTTTTTGTGTCGTGTGTGGTGGGAGGTGGGTACAAGATGGCGGCCAGTTTTTGTGTCGTGTAATCGTGTGGTGGGAGGTGGGTACAAGATGGCGGCCCGTTTTTGTGTCGTGTGGTGGGAGGTGGGTACAAGATGGCGGCCAGTTTTTGTGTCGTGTGGTGGGAGGTATGGATGGTGTGAGTGAGTGCAAGAATGTATTCATCCGCGGTGATGCAGTCATGTCTGGCGGTGATTCGGTCTCGGGAAAAAGCTTCCGCGGAGAAAAAGTAGTCCCTAGATAAAATGGTCCGATGGGGTCGAGTGAGGTATCAAAGTGAAGCTTAGGTGAGGGGGCATCTAATGGGCTGGGTGTGGGATTGAAATATCGGCATTGTGCGCATGCGCGGTGGCCGAAGGGTATGAAAATAGCCTTTTTGGAGCTAGGGGATTGACTACTGGTCCGATGGGGTCGAGTGAGGTATCAAAGTGAAGCTTAGGTGAGGGGGCATCTAATGGGCTGGGTGTGGGATTGAACTATCGGCATTGTGCGCATGCGCGGTGGCCGAAGGGTATGAAAATAGCCTTTTTGGAGCTAGGAGATTGACTACTGGTCCAGTGGGGTCGAGTGAGGTATCAATGTGAAGCATTCATGAAGGGGCATCTGATGGACTGGGTGTGGGGTTGAATTAGGGTGATTCTGCGCATGCGCGGCGGCCAAAGGGTATGAAAATAGCCGTGTTGGAGCTAGGGGATTGACTACTGGTCCAGTGGGGTCGAGTGAAGTATCAAATTGAAGGTGAGGTGAAGGAGCATCTAATGGGCTGGATGTGGGGTTGAACTATCGGCATTCTGCGCATGCGCGGCGGCCAAAGGGTGTGAAAATAGCCTTTTTGGAGCTAGGAGCGCCCCTAATGGACCAATGGGGTCGAGTGAGGTATCAAATTGAAGGTGAGGTGAAGGGGCATTTGATGGGCTGGGTGTGGGGTTGAATTAGGGTGATTCTGCGCATGCGCGGCGGCCAAAAGGGTATGAAAATAGCCTTTTTGGAGCTAGGAGAGCCCCTAATGGACCAATGGGGTCGAGTGAGGTATCAAATTGAAGGTGAGGTGAAGGGACATCTAATGGGCTGGGGTGGGGTTGAACTATACCGTTTAGGTGTATTGATGATAATAAAATTTAAAGATCACATGTCCAACACATACTCACATAATGAAAGCAAGAATCGAACTTGCGTCCCCTCGAGATGAAGGATACCCGTCCAGGTTTCATTTTTTTGAGGTGTACTGAAATGCTCTCTCTATTGTGTGTCCCAACTAATCTATTGAGAACGTTTTGTCCGATTTTTGGAAAAATATATATTGTTGTGTTCTGAAACTTACGTCACTAGTACAATGCAAATATTATAGTATTCAGTCAAAATATTACCGAACAGCACTCAGTAGAACTATCTGTTTGAAACATTTTCTGTTTTGGGTGTCATTCTCTGGGTTAAATTTTGACGTCGCCAAGGCTGAGGGGGACTGTTCCCATATGTGCATAGGAGTGGGAGGTTGTCATTTTCTATTGTGACGTCAGGGTCAACGCTATGACGTTGCTACTGTGGTCAGTATTGATAAATTGTCTTTGTAACGTCTTATTGTGACATCATGGCATTATTGTTGTTTTGTGACACTGTGGAACTGTAAAAATTCCATGAATGGAAAAGAATGCCTATCAAACCTACGAGTATTGAACTGGTCCAAATCAACAATGGCTGACGCCAATATTTAACCCAGAGAATGACACCCAAAACAGAAAATGTTTCAAACAGATAGTTCTACAGAATGTTGTTTGCTAATATTTTGAATGAATACTATAATAATTGCATTTTACCAGTGACATAAGTTTCAGAACACAACAATATATATTTCTCAAAAAATCAAACAAAACGTTCTCAATAGATTAGTTGGGACACACAACTAATTTATGCCACGGTATCTATTTTTACAGCTGTCAACTGTTATGGTTTGGTCACAATGTTGCCATTTTCTCCCCTATATTTAGCGTCCACAAAAAGAAGAGTATATTACAGCAATTATGTTCAAGAAAACACCCCGCTAGAAAATTGTCTTCAAATTGTCTGTTGTTGTGGGAGTATAAAAAAATCCTGGTCAACAGGGGTGCGTATATTTCGTGCGACGCTATGTTGCCAATGCATTGAAATTTGAATAGGTTGTCTGCATGGGTTTCAACGCAAGTATAGTACTAAAGTCTAGCTTACCTGATAAAAGAGTTTAGTCCAGATGTATACCTATATCCCATACTCCCGGGTGTTTGATGCATATCTGGGGCTGTTTTTTTCCTAGGTGGGTATAACACACCATGAAGCCTTCATCACCATGCATTCGTATGCTAAAAAAATATGCGTATTACCACCAATCTCATTTCCATATATATTTTTTCGAAATTCACAGATATTTCCTTCGGTAAATCCGGTGTTCAGTATACTACGTGGATGAAATGAACGCACATACAGGCTCCCTGGTTTGGTGTCCACATCCCAGCGGTTTTCTGTTTCTTGGCTTGTCACGCATTTTTTCGAAATTCACAGATATTTCCTTCGGTATAAAATCCGGCGCACACGAGAGATATCAGCTGAGCTAACGGCCTCAATTGCCTGTCAGCTCTGTTGTTGTTTCAGCGCACACGGTGAGCAAAAGTTTCAAGAAATTGATTTCAGTTCCCGCGTAACGTCTTCTTCAAGTCCATTTTGAAGAGTCGAGCGTATGAATCGAGTCAAAATAACATGCCATTCATTGGCCTGTCCGGTAAAACTGCTGAGCTGTTTGGCTTGCGTTCACCGCACACGCTGCTCGCGAGGCGAAATTAGTTTGATATTTTTCCCCCGGCCTCGCGGTTCAGCCAATGAACTATAAGAAAAACATATGTGTGTGCATATTAATAAAGGTTGTAGAAAATGGGCGCCTAAAAAATGAACACATTTCATTACACTGTAGCGAATTGTTGCCAGTGCACGTGTGAGTCAGTGCGTTTTCATATCCACCTCAAATTGACACGGAGAATTTCGTTACCATTGCCAGTAAATTGTAAGTTTATTGCGGAAAGAATTGATATTCCATAAATTCCTGCGGGAAATAGGAAGTACACATATATAAAGAATATTGTCTTGGTTAGCAAGCATACATATTTTACGATATTGTGAATAACTGTGAGCCCATAAGACGTTCTGGTTGCTGAGATCTGAATTTTTGAAGTTTGGCAATTTTCTGACTTCGAGCTTCGAATACCCACGGCCATATTTGTTGGAAGCCGGTTTTTCGTTTGTCATGATGGAAAATCATTAATTAATCATATTTTGAGATATATTTCTCAAGACAACCTTGTATTCATTGAAAATATAAATCGGCGAGTAGTAGACGAAGGGAAAATTGGAAAGTACTGACCATGCCCCAGAATACTTCATATGCATATCACGGCCTTAAGGCCTATGTAAGATGTAATCTACTTAACAATTTAGTAGTATAAAAAGCGCAAGTCCTATTGACCTTGCCCCTTCCAAAGAAATAAAATCGGCTCTATTTTACAGGAGTATATACGCAGGTGACGTGGGTTGTGACGTCACTTCCGGGTTTTCACTAAACACTACCTTCAAACATAGAAGAGTTCCAATTTTTTCCCTTAGACGTCCGTATGTTCATCCTCCAAACCCACAAGAGTTCCAATGTTCAACCGCCGGGGTGTTTTCCCGCCCCAGCGCCCCGCAGCGCGCGCGCGCGCGCGTCATCCCGCGTCATCCCCGGCAGTGCGCGCGCGCGGACGCGGGTCAAAAGGTCAAAGGGTCACCTCCAGGTCAGACGGTCCAATGTCCAATGAGACAATGTTGCGGCATCGCTATAGTCAGAGCTTGAGCACAAAAAAGGGGATTCTAGATGAACCTGGGAAAGATGGGCAGTTCCATTTGGACCAATCAGCGGTCGAGAAAAAGAGCCAATCAGCGGTCGAGAAAAGAACCAATCAGCGGTCGAACAATCAGCCAATCGAATTGGGGTATTCACGGTGTGCTTTCGCTGACGTCCGCGCCTACATCTGGGTTCTTGTACACCCGGGTAATGTTTTTCTGGACATGGATGGGTTACCTTTGGCTCCATTCTAGGCCACTGATTGACTAATACGGTGTTCAAAGCCACTTTCATGCATTATGCTCATAGAACTTATAGTCATAATCTATACGTGTTGGACGAGTCTCTTCACTCACCGTATACACGTACCTCAATGAAATGCCCGCTCCAAACCTAGACCAAAGACACGTACTTGGTCTGTAGGCTGATTTCATTGGCTCTCTATTTTTTACTATAGTGCTCTTGCCTTCTAAACTTGATGGGTTACATTTTGACCCCATCCTACACCACTGATTTCAGTTTGACTGAATCTCCACATTGGGCATTGATGCATTAGGAATAATTACAAGCGTCTAGTCCGTCATTCATAATCCAGCCGTCGTCCATTAGAGAATATCCGCGTCCATAATCCAAAGACCTATTCCATTTCCATATAACAGTATTAGCACCAAATTCAAAAAGACAAAAGTATACATAAACATAGGCTTGTTTCCTACAAGAGAGAAGCGGTCAACAATTTTCAATGATGCCGGCAAGACATCATGATGTTCCAAAATATCAAACCCGTATCGCTGATCAGTATTCTTAATCCATAATATTCGTTATAGAGTCGTCATCTAAAAATGATGTACCTCAGTCACGCTTTGATTGTGACTGTTCATATGAGTACCATGAGGATCTTAAAGTACATGGGTTCATACGGCCCCTAGCCCCGGGTTAAGCGGAATTAGACACAAGTTACGAAACGTAGCGCCATAGATCTTGCACGCTACGTTCGTATTTTTTCATCAGCATGCGATATGTATCGCCAAATTTGAGAAACTTTGAGTGGAGGCGCTTGGTGGAATAGCCCTGTTTTATAAGTTTCTGCAACAATGTTTTGTGACGTTGATTAAAATCATCACATTTAACACAGGATCTAGCAAATGCTACTAAGCGAGATATGTATACGCCATATGCAGGTCC
>JAVTVY010047729.1:0-23079 GCA_036873755.1 Hanleya hanleyi | reverse complement strand
GATATGACCACACGGCCCCTAGCACCGGCATAAGCGGTATTAGATACAAATCTAGAGAGCTATGATGGAAATGCTCTGACAACTCGTATACTGGTAATTGGTGAGCTGTTTCGCTGTGACAACTCGTACATTGGAGATTGGTGAGCTGTATCGTCGTCAGATGTCAATGGCGGCATTTAACACAAAAGACTAGTCTGTAAGGCCCGATGTCGACTCAGCATCAACTTCCCACAAGTGCCAACATATATCAAAGACCAAAAGGTCTGTACAGGGGCGGGCCTCGGGGACGAAACGTCCACCAGCAGAATCTCGCCATATACAGGAAAAAATTACAACACATATAAGGGAAGTGGGAAGAGGTGCCGACATACTGACTGCGTCACATGACTTCACACTCGAAGTCATTTAATTCATATGGTGATAGGCAGTTTGGTTGCAGGAGGAAGCCAAAGTATCCAAAGAGAACCACCGCTCATAGGCAAGTAACTGATAAACTTTCACACATGCACCAGCGTGGCTGAAACTCGTGATGGTTCAGTGGTGTAAGGCCTGTGCACAACGGACCCAATCGGCATGATCCACTTTACACACAGGCACTCATTCCAACCCTAGCTGCGCTTTCTCTACTACTGATGACTTCTCAGATGACGTCACAGTCATGTAACTTCTGCTGTATGGTCCACCATACGGTACAAGGTCAACCCAACACACTTCTATTCCATTCCCCCTCGTGAAAGAGGACAAGATTTACTGTTTATATGTTATACTGTTTTAAATTTACCCATGATTTCTTGCCCGTGGGTTCATGCGTGGGTTGAGTAGGCTCAAATGATCCCAACATGGCACGCTTGAAGTCAGGTTTCAGCTTTCAATTGTTCCAGCGATAGGACAGAAAATTAAATCAACAGGAGCATTAAATCGGGGGCGTAAATATCTTCAGACTTGTAGAGGTCATGTGTATGAATGAGCCCGATATAATGCAAGATCCTCATGGCGCTCACATGAGCAATCACAATCAATGCCATACTAAGAAATCATCTAGAAATCATCTAAAGGAATATCAGTAGTAGTCATTACAGCAACGAAAGAAAATAGCTTGTGTAAAACGATAATATTTTATTATATGGTAGCTTTTAGTGCGATAAAGTATTTTTTATGGACGCCGAACATATTACTGACGCTTGTATCGTGTGTTGTACTACATGGCTAACTGGTTGTTAACCCTGGAACAAGATATATTTCGACAGTTGAGTTCGTGGAACTGGTTGTTATCCCCGGATCCCAGGAACAAAATAACTTGATACTTGACTTCGTGGAGAGCTGTGTTTCGCGGATAAATCGTTTAGTAGGACAATCTCTTCTCAATCAAACGGACTGAAATCTTGAAATAATAAATAAATCTTATTCCTCATATGTCGACCTTTGAA
The DNA here is from genome assembly GCA_036873755.1 of Hanleya hanleyi. Taxonomy (NCBI): domain Eukaryota; kingdom Metazoa; phylum Mollusca; class Polyplacophora; order Lepidopleurida; family Hanleyidae; genus Hanleya; species Hanleya hanleyi. The sequence goes on along the minus strand of JAVTVY010047729.1, from coordinate 21,652 downwards.
AACACGTTTGGGAAGTTTCAGCGATATTAATTGTTGACCATGTCGATATTACGTACATTTTCGATGTTAAGGATACTGGGTCCTTCTGACTGAAGAAAACGGCCATTTTTTTATATTATCCAAATTCAAGATGAGATCTTCCTTCTGTGGAAAGAAGATCAGATTAGAAGGAATAGCAGATTAAACAGGTTATTGCACCCCCCTTGGCAGCCGATTAACCTTTTGGTCGTTCGTGTATTGTGGAGGTAACTGGCTTTTGCGTAACCAGCAAATCACCTGCTTGCATCAATTGTATGGCCTGCCATGAAATATTATCTAGGCCCTACCTTTTCCTGTTTCCTATAGGCTAATTATCTAAATCATATATTCACAGAAATTGCGACAGACCATCATCGTTTATTTCATTTTTGGTCTTACGACATGGCCCTATGCTACACCTAATCCAGTTAGCCCTACAAAATATATTAAAAAAACAGTATAGTTTACGTGTAATAATTAAACTAAAGTATTAAAAACATGTTTGTAAAACTTGTCGGGGTTTGGATTTAGGATCGTCCGGTTTGCACTTTCAGAAATCGTTTAACACTTGAATAGATTATCAGTGTGATTGACTGAAATTGTAGTTTAAGAGCCGCTTCCCATACGGATTTCGCGGCCCATCAACTCAATGTTTTATTTAAATTTGACGGTACATTTCTGAGTTCGTTTAAGTTATTTACAAGCGCTAAATTTTAAAATAAATAATTAATTAATAAATAACAATGAGAGAGCAGAGGGAGATACAAATACGAGTAAAGTGGAATCGGCTATGTACAAGTTCGTCGGTCTGTTTTTGGTAAGGTAATACTGGTAAATTGTGTTCATTGTCATTGTAATTGCGTGGATGATTCCTTTGTCTTTGTACCCTCCGTACGCACAAAGCCGTCCAGAAAGAACCGGGAGAACCATGGGCGTTCTCAAGATTTTTGAGATGGGGGGGGGGGGCGTGTCGTTTACTATGCTTTCTTCAGAAACATAGGAAAAAATAACATACAGTTGGGGGCTGAGAGAGAGTCCTTCACGCCCAACGACTTCCCTATCGAGGCCCTTGAGAACTGTTTGTGTTCTTCCAGAAATCTATGCCTGAAACAATGCTTTGAGTGTGTATCAGGGTACAGGACGACAGGCTACGTCCTATATTGCGTGAAAGTCGAAGGATCATATTCTGTGTTGCAGCGTCAGTTCAGTGACATTTCAAGGGTAACGTGTCTGGTTTTGTTTAGGGTTGAGTATTCTGTTTCTGGACGTTCTCTTTCTGGGGCGCTGTTGGTATTCTTGTTATCGTCATCCGTATGCTGTTTCAGGTCTGGTCTAGCCCGTCTGTGGTCTTCAGTGAGTTGTGTCTGTATTACAAAGAATAGAAGAGTTTGTAGTTTCGTGTTTTCTGGGGTTTTTTTTGGTGTTATACTTTGAGATATCATTATCTAACAGACATGCACCATCGTGATCTAAGTCACACAGGATAAATAGCAAGTACATGAAAAATTAAATAAATTAATTAATAATTAACACAAAATACTATAAATAACAAGCTGAGTAGCTAGCAGGTCCTCCGCCAAGTAGCCTGTTTGAGAGCATACAGCATATACGCTTCCAATATCTCCTTAAATATAACTTGGCAAGTTGATATGTGTATGTGGAAAGAGACGTTCATCTGGAATTGTTGAGACAATTTGAGGAGGTTTGGGAAGCAGTAATGGGTAGTGTAACACTGGAATGTAAGTCTGTAGTTGTATATGGATTTGTGGATGGTGAGGTTTATAAATCGATGAGTGGAATAGATCAAGATATCGTGTTCACAACACAGATGGGTACAATATGGGTGAGTGAAATCCAAGATGGTCAATGGCAGCCATCTTGGATTACATACTACCTCAATGAAAATCAATACCAATCGCTGTCTAACTGGTGTGATGCACCGTCTCGAGTTTGAAGTTGATTGGCCAAATTGTTGTCGAGGTATCACGTTCACAAGATCCGAGATGGATGGAATCCAATATCATCAATGGCAGCCATCTTGGATTATGTACCTCAGTGAAAATCAATACCAATGGCCGTCTAATTGATGTGAAGCACATTCTCAAGTTTGAAGTCGATTGGCCGAACTGTTCTCGAGATATCGCGTTCACAAGATGTGGGATGGACAGAATCCAATATGGTCAATGGCAGCCATCTTGGATTATGTACCTCAGTGAAAACCAATACCAATGGCCGTCTAACTGATGTGAAAACCTTCCCTAGTTTGAAGTCGATTGGTTGATTTGTTTTTGAGATATCGTGTTAACAAGATGTGGAACGGAGTGAATCCAATATGGTCCATGGCAGCCATCTTGGATTACGTATCTCAGTGAAAATCAAAACTAATGGCCGTTTAACTGATGCGAAGCACATTCTCAAGTTTGAAGTGGATTGGTCAAACTGTTGTCGAGATATCGCGTTCACAAGATGTGGGATGGACAGAATCCAATATGATCAATGGCAGCCATCTTGGATTACGCACCTCAGTGAAAATCAATGTCAATGGCCGTCTAACTGATGTGAAGAACCTTCCCAAGTTTGAAGTCGATTGGTTGAATTGTTCTCGAGATATCGCGTTCACAAGATCTGTGACGGATGGAATCTAATATGGTCGATGGCGGCCATCTTGGATTACGTACTTCAGTGAAAATCAATACCAATGGCCGTCTAACTGATGTGAAGCACCTTCTCAAGTTTGAAGTCGATTGGTCGAATTATTCTCGAGATATCGCGTTCACAAGATGTGGGACGGACAGACAGAATCCAATATGGTCGATGGCGGCCATCTTGGATTACGTACCTCAGTGAAAATCAATACCAGTGGCCGTCTAACTGATGTGAAGCACCTTCTCAAGTTTGAAGTCGATTGGTCGAATTGTTCTCAAGATATCGCGTTCACAAGATGTGGGACGGACGGACGGACGGACGGACGGAAGGACGGACGGAGGGACGGACGGAAGGACGGACGGCTAGCATTTCCAAGTCCTCCCACCACTTCGTGGCGGAGGACAAAAATGTTATTATAATTAAAACCGATTGTGAATGTTTGGTATAACCTCCAGTCTACTGCCCCTGCAAGTAGACCGGACCGTTAACATTCGTTAATAAGGGTTGGATATAAGGGAAAACGATTTTATCGGTGATCATTATTAGAAGGTTTCACTTTGAGCGTGCTGCTGCTGAACATGCTGCTGTTGTTATGCATTCTTTTAAATTTGGTATTTGGTTTCTTGGTGAAACCATATAATATTAAATAGTAGGTTAATAGCCAATCGATTTGATGTAGGTTTGGGATTTCACATGGTAATATGGCGGCCAACGACAGAGGGACATTCAATTTTTTCAGCTCGTTTTCCACTGTGTGTCGATGGGTGGGATCTTTTGTGCATTGGAGTAGAAAATGTTCTATCGTTCCTTCTTCGTTGTTGCATGAGGTACATAGTGGTGATGTGTTCTTGAATTGATTAGCACGGACACGTGTGATTTTAGTCAGGTTTTGCCAATAGTCTTAATTTTGTGATGATGCGGTCATCACGTTTAATGTCTAGCTGGAATCCACAACCTCGTTATTTTCCCTTATCTGGGATACTATGTCGCCATCGACCTCGATTTTCTTCGTTCCATTTCTTTTCCCATATACTATCTATGTTGTTTTTAATGACAGAATTCAGTTCCTTAGTTCCTAATCCTATATGCACGCCCAGAGCAGTTTTGCTGAGGCTGTCTTTAGCTGCCCTATCGGTGGCTTCGTTTCCTCTGACATTGACATCCGCTGAAATCCAAGCTAAAATAGCGTCAACAGTCAATGTCATTGTCTCGTATTTGTGTACATAAAAGGAGGTGTTCGCTTTAGATGGGTATTTCCCCCTCCAGTGTCACTCGCCGTGGTCTATTGTCTATTTCTATTTTGTGTATGAGGTCAGGTCTGCTGTCGGATTTGGAATTCTCTATTGATATCAGATCTCTTAGGGAATCGCTAAGAATAGGGGTGGAAGCCTACGGTGGCTTATAGGGGACATGAATTTTATTTTTGCCAGTTTATTTATTTTTTTAATTAATTTCTACCTCAGTTGAAATGTTTTAACTCGAGTTGAAATTATTTCTACCCCAGTTGAAACGTTTTATCTCGAGTTGAAATAATTTCTACCTCAGTTGAAACGTTTCATCTCGATTTGAAATTATTTCTACCTCAGTTGAAACGTTTCAACTCGAGTTGAAATAATTTCTACCTCAGTTGATAGACTGGTATCTATCCACTGCGCATGATCCGCTATCGCTAAGTCAATCGGCCCAACGTTATTATACGACGGCGGCCAGTCCACCTCAGTTGAAAAGTTTGAACTCGAGTTGAAATAATTTCTACCTCAGTTGAAACGTTTTAACTCGAGTTAAAATTAATCCTACCTCAGTGGAAACGTTTTAACTCGAGTTGAAGTAATTTCTACCTCAGTTGAAACGTTTTAACTCCAGTTGAAATTATTTCTGCGGCAGTTGAAATGTTTCAACTCGAGTTGAAATTATTTTGTTATGGCAACATGGACCAAGCAACAGGAGAAATAACGTGATGTGTGGGGTTGGTGCAAAACATAGGATTTTCCCTGAAAAATAAAATGCGGAAACACGGACTCAAAATGTGGAAAACCCCCGTAAAATGAGTCTAGGTAGACCAATATGGATCCTAAGGGGTTGGGCAGGGTATCAACTTGAAGCATCAAGCTGTCCTTCCCAAAACGCCTTTGTCCTTCCCCAGACGCAGACTTCCGTTGTCCGTGTGGGGAAGGCTGCTAGGTTATCGCAAACTAAGGCTCGCGCAAGCTAAGTACATATTCCATTATTAAAATAGAAATAAACACACTATAATAAATACCGGTACCAGGTTTATGACTATACGCTGATATTGTAACATGGATATTTTCATGGTATGATATTTCTTCTCTTTAAGAACCAAGGCTCTTGCAAATTAATTATATTGATTAGATATACCCTAACAAATAATAGTAATAAAATGCAACACTAACAACACTAATAACATAAGAAATAAAACACTGTATATCAGGTATATATCAGGCCTTTGAATGGGTGGCGGGAAGGGGGGGGGGGGGGTTATGGCTCCTCTACCCAAGTTTGTGTTCTCCGGAACGACAAAAAAAAATGAGAGCCGAGATTTCGTAATTTACCATATTAGGGTCAATATTCGGGCCATTTTGACCCTATTTGCATAACCACACGAGCAGCTGATCATGGGTAAATTCTAGATGACGGTCACGTTGGGTACCAGAAAAGTGAATGTTTTCGTCATTTTTCTTCAAAATTTTTGGGGTTTTTTCGCGAGGAAAAGTGGCCAAAACATTTTTTTTCACATCTGATCAATATTTACTAATTTATCATTGAGCTTTTGCGGAGAAATTACATAAATCTAAAATTCGAAGTCTGACCGAAAAAAATCTACAAAAAATGCATTTTCTGAAATTGACGTCACTGTGACGCGTTCAACGCAGCCATCTTGGATTTTCATACATTTTCTGGTAGAGCTTGTCCAGAGAGTATGGTGTGATACGTTGCAGCCACCTAGCTCAAGAGATAAGAAAAATAATAAGGGGGTGGAGACGAAATGACTCCTCCCTCCGCTCTCTCCCACCCCCTCCCCCATTCCAGGCCAAAGGTCACCTCCGGGTCAGAGATCATTTCCGGTCACGCGACTTCCGGTGTCAATCTGCGCATGCGCAATCAGGGCATAGTAGAAAAACGGGCATTTGAATGGTGGTTTTGGGGCAGAGATGGACCATCCTTGCTTCGAATGAGCCGTGTGGGATGTCATCTTGAAGCTCTTGGCGTCCAGGTTGTCAAATGTAAGCTCTTTTTGTGTAGACTACGAGTGGGTAGGCATGGACTGGAAGTGGCGTCATACTGCGCATGCACATTCGAGGAGTAGTAGCGAAAGTTGTCATTTTGAGGTGTATAGGGGCATTTTTGAGTGATCGAGGGCCACTCTCGGTACCAGTGAGCCGTGCAGGTGTCATATTGAAGACCTCGGTGTTTAGAGGACGCTTGGGGTGGTTTGAGGGAAATGTCGCCAGGCTACGCATCCACAGTTGGGCAGTTGAAGCTCTCGGCATGTAGACTACGATCTTTATGGATTTACTGAAAGTCGCGTCATGCTATGCATGCGTATTTGGTCGATATACTAACAAAAGATGGCATTTTGGGGCTGAGCAGGGGCGTGTTTGGGCGATCTAGGGACCATGCATGGTCCAAATTGAGCGTTTGAGGTACCATATTGAAGCTTTCTTGGGAAAGAGTCAGACTGGCATGGTTTGGACGAAGTAGAGTAAGTGCAGTGAAAGGGCATTTACAGGTGAGAAGGCTGCTAAATAGGAGTATATCTCATCAAAAATTTGGAGTGCAGTGTGGGGAGCTCTTGGCATGTAGATTACGAGCAGGTAGTCGTGGACTGGAAGTGATGTATTTTTTTTACGTCAGCAATAGTAGACAAAGCGCAAACAGGGTCGAATTAGGGGCGTACGTAGGACTAAGCGGCTGCCTACACCTCAATGCACTAATCCAGTGGGCATGTCGACCCTGGACTGCACCATGGAGTTGGGTGCATGGTCGTCGTAGGGCAGGGAAATTATACGTACGAGTTACATGGCACCATATTGAAGCTCCTGATGGAACGTCAAGGGAGACAACTGTTGACCTAGGAATAGAGAAGCTATATTCATACACAACGGAACCGGATTAGATCGGGTGGGAACGGTTCGGACCAGTTGAGAGTGAATTATTGACATACCGCGGTAACGCCCTCAGCATCTGCGTTAACACATCAGGCCCGTCTTCACGTAATGAGGCCCTAACGCGGTTGACCTCCTACACCCACACGCACACACACACCGACACACCAACGCACATATACACCCATACACCACACACCCCCCTCCCCCCACACACACAGTAGATCTAGGGGTGTAGTCCAGTCACTATTCTGATTGTCTAGTCAAATGATACAACAACAACAACAACAAGAAGGATTTCAGGTCACTCTATCATCTCCTCCATCACAACACACCCACGCTGGAGAAGCCGCTATTAGTGTGTTAACAATTCTCGTATGCTCTTGTATTGCCCAATCACAAGCGGCCAGTGCCAATCTCCGACGGCTCTTGTTCAATCAGAAGCCACCCTTTGAGAAACTACCCTTGGGTTGCGTCAGTCTTCGGATATGATCGCTCCTGGTCGTGTTCAATGGCCGCCCATTCGCCCTGGGCCACCCCTAAGCGACTTCGGGCAGTCCAGGGCCCAATGTGGGGAATTCTGTGTAAAGCTTCTGTGGTGTAAATTAATAAAGTACCCTGGCTATGGTGTGACTTTGGCATCTTGATGCGCATTACCACTCGGGAGCAGATGCTCACTCGGATGGATGAAAAGTACACTCTTATACATTAGCTCATACGGATAACTGGTGGTATGCTGCCGTTGGGGACGCCCGTGGACTCCGGACTGGTGGCAGACAATATTATTGATAAAAATGACGTCATCGGTAGTGTTCAATGGCCGCCCATTCGCCCTGGGCCACCCCTAAGGGACTTCGGGCAGTCCAGCGCCCAATGTGGGGAATTCTATGTAAAGCTTCTGTGGTGTAAATTAATAAAGTACCCTGGCTATGGTGTGACTTTGGCATCTTGATGCGCATTATCACTCGGGAGCAGATGCTCACTCGGATGGATGAAAAGTACACTCTTATACATTAGCTCATACGGATAACTAGTGGTATGCTGCCGTTGGAGACGCCCGTGGACTCCGGACTGGTGGCAGACAATATTATTGATAAAAATGACGTCATCGGTAGTGGACAAACCACAAATACGGTCGGATTAGGTGCGGGCGTGGGAGTAAGCGGCTACCTGCACCCGTATACACTAGTCCATAGGGGTAACTAGTTGTATGTGGATACGTCATAGGATACTCTGGGTAGGACATGGGGGAATCTGTCTATCCTGGTTGAGTTACCTCCCCTGTATGATACTGGGTGTTGAATTTGGTTATTGTTATCAGTAAACTGGTGTGTGTCAGACCTCATTACCTCTAAATGGTGATGACCTGGTCTCGACGAACATCCAATGTGTGCTCACCTTTTGGTGTCGCCTGAACTCTTTATTCTACAGCGCATTAATTTTACACACACATGGAAGGAAGTTCCTTTAGAGTTATGATTAGAGTACCACATTGGAACAGTATAGTATAGTATAGCAGTAGTATAGTATAGCATAAAATAGTAGTAGTATAGTAGTAGTAATAAAGTATATTATATAGCATAGTATAGCATAGCGTAGTATAGTAGTAGTATAATAGTAGTATAGTATATCCAGGTCATGGTAAGAATAGGCCTCTGCTACTCAGAGAGCTTGTCGTAAGAGGTGATTAATTGGGGCACCCTTGGGGTTCCTGGGTGTGAAAAGGAATAGGACCCCACCCGTGTGGTTTCCGTGTGTGAAAAGGAATAGGAACGTCGTGATGTGACATTCACTCACTCATAGTATAGTAATATAGTATAGAATTTATACTGCTCCAATGTGGGTACCCTAATCATAACTCCGATGGAACTTCCTCCTATGTGTGTGTACAATTAATGCACTGTATGATATAGGGTTCTGGCTGCACCATCATGTAAGCGCACATGCGATGTTCATCGAGGCGAGGTCATCACCATTTAGAGGTAATGACATACACCATTTTACTGATAACAATAATCAAATTCAAAGCCCAGTACCGAACAGGGGAGGTAACTCTACAAGGGTAGACAGATCCATCATGTCCTATCCACAGTACCCTATGACCTGGGACGAATATTAAAGGGATATGAATCATACCCCGACATCAAAGGCGCCGCCGCGAGCTCACGCTGAATGTATGTCTCGCGCTCTTCGCGCGTGAGCCTGGCGAGATTCTGCGAGACATTATATACCACCATTGTTTTAAACTTCTTTGCATCGCCTAGTTTTCGTCACGAATTCATTCCAGATTTTATCAGATTTATAAACGTTCTTCTGCAGCAATTGGCATCAGATTATTACGAGACAGGTACTATTTTGAGAGGAGAAACTTTTGAGGGATTTTCAACGAAAAGACGCATATTTTCATAACAACTGCGATGCCGATAACTGAGCGGACGGAGCGGGAAGGAAAAACTCATTTTTTCCATCTTTGTGATCAAACTTCTCATTTATCTCAATCTTTGAAGTATATCTGTGTTAGTTTTCACAAGATATGTAAGCATGTTATTGAAAGTGCGCAAAATGTTTTAATTTTCCATTTTTATTTTTGTAAATAATTGCTCGTGAAAATCGTAAAAATGCCAAATATCTAGAATTCTGAACAAATCTCACAATTCTTGTACGTTTAGGTGATTGAACTACTGTTTTGGGTCATTTGTTTTTTCTTAGATTTTTTTTTCCGTGCACTAGTTTTGTTTCTTGTCGTTTGCATGATGTATTCCTTTTGCCACTCGTTAAGCTGTAATGGAATTTTTCATATCCCTCTATACTCGTCCCAGCTATGACGTATCCACATGCCACTAGTTACCTTATGGGCTAGTGTATACGGGTGTAGGTAGCCGCTTAGTCCCACGTCCGCACCCAAATCGGACAGTATTTGTGGTTTGTCCACTACGATAACGTCATCTTTATCAATTATATTATCTACTAATCCGGGGTCCACAGGCGTTTTCTATCGGCTAGTGTATAAGGATGTACTTTTCATCCAACCGAGTGAGCATCCGCCTGTATCTGCGGTTTCTCTACTACTCCTGTGTACTCATGCGCATCATGACGTCAAAGTCACACCATGGCCAGGGTACTGTATCACTTTACACAGCAAGAAATCCCTCGCATTGGGACCTGGACTGCCCGAAGTCGATTAAGGGTAACCCAGAGCGTATGGGCGACCATTGAACACGACCAGGAGCGAAATGCCCGAAGATTGACGCAACACAAGGGTAGTTTCTCAAAGGGTGGCTTCTGATTGGACAAGAGCAGTCGGAGATTGGCACTGGGCGTTTCTGATTGGACAATAAAAGAGCACACGAAAATTGTAAACACACTAACAGCGGCTCCCCCAGCGTGGGTGTGTTGTGATGGAGGGGATGATACAATGACCTGAAATCCTTGTTGTTGTTGTTGTTGTTGTTGTTGTTCTATCATTGGACTAGGCAATCACAATAGGGACTGGACTACACACACAGTGACTTGGGTGGCAGAGGTGTCTTCGTCGATGCTGTTGTTGTTGTGATTATATATATATATGTTTTTCAAGAATATAATTATTTCCCACCTTTTCATACACCACATTGACAGTGGATGTCGTAGAGGAGGGGTGTGTAGATCGATGTAGGGCATAATAGAAAGCATTTTTATGACATCCACTGTCATTGTGGTGTATGAAAAGGTGGGAAATAATTATATTCTTGAAAAAAAATAATTATATAATCACAACAACAACAACAACATCGAAGAAGACACCCCCGGCCACCCAAGTCACTGTGACTACACCCTTAGATCTACTATGTGTGTGCGTGTGGGTGCGAGTGTGTGTGGGTGCGTTTACGAAAAGTGTGTAGCGGGGACATTTATATGAATACACACCTCCAACCGTGGACGTCCCCGGTTTGACAAAGACTGGGGATCTGTTTCGCTGCCCATTTCATGAAGTTGTATACAACACTATGGTGAAAAATATAAATTAGGCACCGGTACATGTCCCCATTTTGACTGGAGAAAACTCAAAGAGGTGTGTTTGAAATTAAAAACGGGTGTTTTCCTGAGTGTCCCCACTTTGGCCGAGTGTTTTCATGGGTCCCCACTCGTAGAGTGGAATACGGGTTTGGTTATTTCAAGTACTGTTCAAAAGTGAACTGGTATGAATGTGTCGTAGAAAACCACGTACACACTTTGTGTATTCAGGGTACACAACACTGCTTAATCATTACCTGAATAGATATATTTGCCGTATTTCTGTGTGTATTAAACCTGGGACGTTTAAAAAACTCGGTTAAAACCAAGTACACGTTTTTGTGCACTTTTGTAGATGTTCAAGTTTGTTATATTCACTGTGTATATGTGGTATTTGAATTGTGCATTTTTGTACACAGTCGTTTTCAGAGCGTACCGTTCCTGTTTAAGGAAATTGTTATTTGATTCCATTAATTAGAATTCATGCATGTCCGGCTCAGGCTGGAACACCTGAACCCAGTCCCTCCCCGTCTCTACATCTTGTAATTTGTGACTTGAATTTGATGAGAATCAACCAAATGTTCGGCACCCACCCCTACTTGTTTGAACCATAATATATCTGCCAAGTGAGCATGTCCTGCTTCACCTAGTACCGGCATTTCCGCCAGTCTAACAATACCCACCAAAGCTCGATTCTTTCAAAGATAATTTCAGCTGAACAATGAACTTTCGTGGAAAATGTGTAAACAATACGAGATAAGCAAAGTTATCTTGTTTAAACAGAAACCAAATATCGTGCTTTCTCTACTTCAAAATCGGATGTCGATCTCTGTGTATCTTCCTTCTAAATTGTTTAGTCACAATAATCAGATGAAAATATTCGCAGAGCCCTTTTCGGAAAGTGTCTGATTTCCCCCTGATTAACTGTCGCTCTTTGAAGTTAAAGGTACGTAAAGCTGCTTCCGAGAAGTAGTTTCTTCGATTTCACATTTACCAAAGGCGCCCGCAATTCTTTTGAATAATATATTGATCAACTGTTTCTGAATATTTGTTTTAAAAACTATTTAGCTAATATTTCTACATGAACCGATACATCCTGTATTCATGTACATTAGGAAGTTAATTTTCTAGAAATATAAAATATTTTATTACTAAAACTAATTGTGAAGACCTTTACTCTCTGCAATAACACGCCCCTAGTGGAACAAGGGAGATAAAACCCTTTCCGAATTGGGCTATAGCTATTAGTAATACATAATACTCGTTTGAAACCAGTTGAGACCGCCCTAGAAATGAGTGGGGAACTTGTGTGGGTTGTGAGTTGCGGCTCATTTTTTGTGTGAGTTGTGACGGTGAATGATGATGGACGTTGTGGGTTGAGCCTAGCATTTTAAAATATGTTCCAGGGGTAATGTACACTTATCGCATAGTCTCTCGTTCTCGCTGTCTTGGTCGTTGTGAGAATAGCGCAATAAATTTATGGTGAAGATGTGGGGGACCGCGGCACGGATAGATGAGACGATGGACCTTTGTAGTAGTAAATGAGGGTTGTAACCTTGAGCCTTGCCCTTTGACCTCGGACACTGGAGGTCATTTCCGGTTCGCAATCACTTGGGTCATGCGTCTTGGAAAACAGCCGCACATCCTGCCACAAATCTAGCTAAGATTCATAGCGCCTCCCTTCCCTCACCGCTATGCCGACGACAAATACATTTCCCTGGTGGTAACTCGAACATCTCCATGGCGCACTTATTATTGCCTTTGCGCCCTATTGGACCTTCAGTAACTTGAGAAAATGGGCCGCCATGAATAAAAATACAGAAATGGCCCTTCTTCGGTTATATATTAATTACAGACGTTAAAATTATCCCTATGGAGCCTCAAAATCACCTGAAATCGAGGGTCAAGAAGATGGGCATTTCCGTCATAATGGACCCCGTGTATACAGGGGATGATAATCACATCATCGATTATGGTATTTTTATTCATGGCGGCCCATTTTCTCAAGTTAATGAAGGTCCAATAGGGCGCAAAGGTAATAATAAGTGCGCCATGGAGATGTTCGAGTTACGACCAGGGAAATGTATTTGTTGTCCGCATAGCGGTGAGGGAAGGGAGACGCTATGAATCTTAGTTACCACAAATCCGAAAAAAAAAACGGATTTACACCAAGGAAATGGGTCGACTTGAAGCTCTCGTGATGTAGACTACGGTTGAGGAAAGTTCTTACTGGAACTGGTACTTTACTACACCAGACCAATTAAGTCTGTACTTTAAATGTTATCTAACATGACTAAGTCTGGCATGATACTACAACATATTTGCTTTGGATTCCATATTTTTGCTAAAATTTAGTGAAGATGATAAATTTCGTCTATTTTTTCAATTATTATAAATGAGGTACAATGTATGCCCCGATGTGAAGACATACGAGGAAATGCGATGCTACTCGACCTTGCCACACAAATCCGTATATCAACACCTTTAAACGAGCCGTTAGTGAAAATGATCAAGTCTAGTCACAGCATCAATTTTCCCATGGATCATTTTCTCTTGGCCTGATGAAAAAATAATGAAATTAAAAAAAAAAAAAAAAAATCAATCTCTAGAAATGAACGTCCTGCTTTAATTATAAAGTATATTCAGATCCATTTCGACCGACAGTTTATTAAAGTGGAAATGTTGCAGGACTTCCACTCGGCCACAGATTGTGACGATACACCACACGTTTCTCACCATGGCAATTGAAGTGAAGGCAAACTGTGTCAAACCACGCCTGAAAATAAGGCGTAGGATATTATCTTGTCACATAAGAGGATATGATGGATACCATGCCCTTTTAATCATTGGTATCTGTATTCGAAGTGGGGCTATCTAATTTTGATTTTCAAGGGGTTTATTATGATCCCCAGGGTCCTATTTGCAGGCTTGCAAGTTCATTCCGAACGCTTGCATAATGTCAATCTCTGAACAGCGCATGCCAGCTGAACGACTATCGTCTAGGCTACAAATGCTGCTCGCAATTGAAAGTATCCTTAACACGCTGATAACGTAGAGATTACTCCGCCAATACAAACCTTCTCCTATAACTGCATGTTTCATTATTCATTAACAAAATATCTCTGAAAAAAACAACTGTTCATTAATAACCTACACTGGTTTTGCTGCTAACGATTTTATGTTATTGATTTTTATTTGTATTTCACATGAATATAGTCCATGCGTATGGGACTGACGTAGTGAGTGATGCCATGGATGCCGTTATTAACTGGGGGTGACAGCTTGTCAGGCGATCATTTGTCGAATGTATAGCTTTGTCGGTGAACAAATCAAAGCACCGTATTCCGATCAATTGTTCTTGATATGCCTAAGCTTCATGTTGTTATGACAGCATTTCCGTCATTTCAGGCTAGTTAGCGAATAAAACAATGAAGCTACGGTTTGTCACTCAGTAGCCACTCCCCACACATCGCTGTAGTGTTTGGAAGGTCCCCTTTCAAATCGAGAATTGACCAATCGAAACGTCAGCTTAGCCAGTAGACTGTTTCAATCAGCTCCGGAGACCACACAGAATTGCTGTCTGATATTCTTCTGAGCTGTGCTAGTGCATTCGACTGCAGTCGGGGATGTATTGGACATCTTAGCTTGCTAAGGGCATTTCACGTTTCACTTAACACTACCCTTAGCTCAATGACTTCATTCTCCGTGTATTTCGCCCGATGTCAGCTTCCCCAAGCATCAAGTCGCATGTCCGCTCCATTTAAACGAGCCAATGAAATTGTCCGTATTTAAATACTTTGACCTGGAAATCTCAGACATGAGACGTGTCAATTTCACGTGAGCGATCGACATGCACTGTGGGAGACCAAACCGAAGTTGTGCGAATTAGCTATTTTATTTCTGACTCCAATGGAGCATGCTTCTTTGTTTTCCTTGAGAAAAATCATATTACAAGCGGGCTAACATACTTGTAAATGAAAGTACTCAAAGTACTGATGTCTGGATCGCCAATAATGGATTTAAAGTTTCAAAACGTTTCAGCTGGCATGTTTCAGCCGATAGCAGATGTATGGATAAATGTGGAGATTTTCTCCAATTTGTGGACGAGTCTGTTTGGGAGATCACAACTGGAACACAGTTTAGTCTTCAAGGAAGTGAATTTGTGAAGGCGGCTCATTTAGAAATATGCTTGGTCTTCATGGTAGCAAGAAACTATCTACAGTAATATGCTTAAAAGTGGATCGTCTGCGTCGATGTCTTCTACCAGTTTTTGCGAGCAGATTTTCATAATTCATGCAATTTTATTGTGACAAAGCGACAAATACGCGAGGAGATTGGATAGTTTTATTAACTAGTTTTATTAATAGTTCTGTGTAGCACAGATATTTGCAAGAGCTGCATGAGTTTGCGTTAAGTCCCCATTACTTATATATGCCTGCATGGTGTTTATAGTAAATTTGTTTGTTGACAACGATAACGTTGGAGAGACAATTTTTGTGAAAATTCCTGTTGTTGCTGCTGTACGATCATTGCGTATATAATTTAGTTTGAAAAAGTTTGAAAAACACCACCAACAACAAAACTTTTCGAAAGCGGTACCTGCAAATTCTGTTGTTTCCGCTTTCGGAAAGTTTTGTTGTTGTTCAAACTTTTTGAAACTAAATTATATTCGGTGAGCAGAGTCCCCCGGAATACATAAATTTGCACTGGACAGGATCCGGTCAAGTTCACAAGACGAGAAAAAATGTAAATACTATTGTTGTTGCTTCGACACATATCTCCTCTGGAAATATATTTCCATGCAGTATGCGTACACATTAAAATAGTAACGAACGCCGACTTCACGGGAAAGAACGTACGAGTGTTGAAAACCGGGGTCTTCATAATCCCAGAACCTGAACCTGTCAAGTGCGACACTCAGATCAAGGAACAAGATTTGCAACGTATGATCGTACAGCAACATTAACAGGGATTTTCGCACAAATTGTCTCTCCAACGCTATCGTTGTCAACAAACAAATTGCGAACTATAAACACCAGGCATATATATTATAAGTAATCTGACTTACCGCAAACTCAGACAGATGCAAACCCGCACTCAGACGGCAAACACCACGAGGTGGACAGTTTACCATATTACCAGGTCATCAATTTACATTTACAACAGTCTACGGTGACAGCACAGCGCTGACATGAGTTATCGCCTGGTGGGCGCTGAGAACCGGGTTTGAGCCGATCGCCCGGAACCAAAGAACAAAAAAATAGTCCACGGATTCAAGCAATCCCTGGGCGAAGAAATGAATATGAAATACATTCAAATTCAGATTTCGTTTTATTTCTAGTTAACATGAAACGATTACGAAGTCCTGTTTTTTCTGATCTTCTGGTTAATACCCTGATATAAGACTCAAACACAGTGAAAATCACTGGCGGAGTGATACAGGTCAACCCAGGGTCACAGCATTATAGTGCACGTACACATTTGCATATATTTCGTGAGTGGCAGCATAGTCTGGTCGCACCGCTACGCGGTGGCGATCCAGACAACAAACAAAATAGTCCACGGATTTAAGCAATCCCTGGGCGAAGAAATGAATATGAAATACACTCAAATTCAGATTTCGTTTTATTTCTAGTTCACATGAAACGATTACGACTGTTTTTTTCTTCATTTTCTGGTTAATACCCTGATATAAGACTCAACACAGTGAAAATCGCTGGCGGAGTGATACAGGTTAACCCAGGGTCATCCCATTATAGTGCACGTACACATTTGCATAAATTTCGTGAGTGGCAGCATAGTCTGGTCGACACCGCTACGCGGTGACGATCCAGACAAAAATAAAGTGATCGTTTCCACCTAGGGATCGTTTCAATCGATCGCTTTCTGGAGGTGTGTCTTCGTTTTATACATGTGATTGCGCCGATGTCGGAGCTAACGGGACCAATCGGATGTGACCATTTGGGAAACGCCCTATTACACTCAGATATCACCTGTTACCGCATGGCTACGAGCAGAAGTTTCTACGTATGATCGTGTCATGCTTTCGGATGATGGTATTGGACCCCGGCATAATGTGAGCCGGCATATCGTTAGGACCACCAATGAATTTAGAAGTTGACGTACAAATTCATCAGAAGATTGTAATAATATACCGAGTAAAGAGAGAGAGAGAGAGAGAGAGGGCGAGAGGGAGAGATATAGAGATTGAGAGAAAGAGAGGGCGAGAGGGAGAGATATAGAGATTGAGAGAAAGAGAGGGCGAGAGGGAGAGATATAGAGATTGAGAGAAAGAGAGAGAGAGAGAGAGAGAGAGAGAGAGAGAGAGAGAGAGAGAAAATTATATTTAGAGTCGCGTTCGGCAATATTTCAGCGATATAACGACGATCAAATAAAACTCTGTCTAAGTACATCAATAACGTAAATCAATAATCCAACAGCAATCTAATGTGCCAGGCAACACATCAAAGAACTGACACAAACATTAAAATGTATTTAACAAACCTGCAGGCTCTGAGATATCTTGAAATCAAATATTCTTTCACCCCACTAAAGAAATCTTACTAAACTATAGCTGGTCGGTAAAAAACCTCTTATAATCTTAAAATCTACACACACCCACACCCACACACACGCACACACGCACGCACACACACACACACACACACACGGAGTGAGAGAGAGAGAGATAATTAGATTTAATGTCGCGTTCAGCAATATTTCACGAATCACTTCATGATTTTTCAGGAATGTTCATCAGTTGATGCAGTTCAATTCGCCGGGGCTGTTTCTGCTAATTAAGCATTCATTAGGCATCCCTAGGGATGCCATATGTGTTTGTCAGTTTTTCTTCTGCTTCTTACGCTTCTTCTGCTTCTTCTTTTTCCCGCTTTTCTCTTCCGTCGGAATACTTTTGAATGCCTTTGTCAATCAACTTCAAATTTGTGGTGCACATTGGTCCTGCCTAGGGGAAGACACCTATTGTTTTTTAGCGCTGTCCGAAGCTGGGAACTGGGTTTTTACCTCAGTCGATCAGACGGAGGTCTAGGAGAGCAACGTGAAATCTCCCGCCAAATAATTGTCATATGGGGAACCCACGACTCATAGGATTTCCAATAGGGATTGTCATGGTTCCCGACGAAATTTTGAAGCCAAGTTGATGGACACTATTGAAAACATGGGGTTCCCCATTGCGATGCATTTCAATGGGCCTTGCTTCTGTAGTCGGGTTCCACCTTCCATTATCTTTCACGAGTTACACGTAATGTTGGCCGGTTCCATCGGGAGATTCAACACGGCGGCTCTCCAGCTTGTAGAGATGGACAGTGCGATTTTTTGCCGTTTTTCTGGAAAGTTTATTGCCGCTTTTTCATGTCATTACAACACAATGATTCCTAGTACATCACCCGTCATTTCTATATATCGTAAAGTATTTGTCGGCTGATGGCATATGTCGAAGCCAACCAAATGGTCCTACTTGTTGTTGTTGCATATCAAATGCACGGGGAAGGTCATGCACGCACTGACTATAAGACAACAGCACAATCGACGATGCCCTGATTTTTCTGAGACTTTTTTTCTTTTAGTTGATGATATCCACCAGCCTGGTTGTTTAAAAACAGTTATTCTAAATTTTTCTGATAAATTATATTTCCTGGGGGGGGGGGGTTGATTTTGGAGAAGCATCAAATTGATCTAGCTGTTTGTGTCTGTAAACTTATTTGCTGTGACACTTGTTGATGAAAAATAATTTGCTTGTTAAAACCTGATATTCTGAAAACTTATTCTGAATTGTAGCTGAAACAAGGGAGTGTCTACATTCCACATGTAGGCCTACATTATTGAGATTTTTGACTGATAGCATGGATGGAACCTTTCCCAAATGGACATACCAATAGGCATTCATTTGCCATACGATCACATTTCACATGCTTTGTTCGGCCCCCGTGATCTGGAACCAACAGACACTATCACTAGATGAAAGAAGGAGATCATGATATACATTTCAGGTTTTACCGATGCCAAATGACTGGAACAGAAGACAATTAGACAATAAGAAAATCAATAAATATATCAATAAATAATAAATTACATAGAAAATTGTCATGTCTTATCAAGGTGGACATCAGAAAGACTGACAACACAGACCATACATTCAAATTTCGCCTTCCAGGGGGGAAAAATATTCCACAAACATAGTATACGTATTCTCTTTTGTGATCTAATTTTCGTTTGTCAAAATATTGCTCCATAGAGAAGTTACTGATATAAACAATCCTGTTCTAGATTATGATATAATGGATTCTTATCATGCTCATGCCACTAACATGAACTCCAACCAGTGGTCAAGATCCATCATCGTTCTTCAGAATTCATATTATTGATCACTCATAGATTGGATTAAGTTCTCATAGTACTCAGTTCTCATTTCATAATTTTGCAAATTCTTGTAACATGGTCAGGTCCCAGTTCTATTAAGTACACGTATGAAAGGTGCGAACTGGTATAATGGATTTCATCTTGTTGTGTATGACGAATAAATGAAATATAATGAAGGCCATAAACATTTTTAATGAAGTGAGTTTTGATATTAAATATGTATACAATTGATTCCAACCTGTAGGTCATGGATTCAGCACTTTCTGATATCAGATGCAACAGGACTGTTACACAATGGATGTACTGGATGAAATGGAAAAACCAAAACAGACTATTGATTGGTTCAGCTGTGTCAGAAATGTGTGCAATGACAGAGGTGGTGAGAATCAGTCAGTGATTGGCCACAACCCCCCCCCCCCCACCCATTGGATATCAGCTGATTCATCAGGAAATAAACATTACACATATAATGATCACCGACAGAGTGATACATGTGTCAATCGGTCAGACATTTCCAAGGATGTCCAGTTCTAACTTAAACCAACCATGCCGGACTTCATTCCTTCTCTCAGAATAATTGGATTTAACTTTTACAAAACCTGCAGCTCCCAGTAGCTCCTGGATCTAGAACACATAAATGAAGGGATCTAGTTTATCGGTGCTATGGCAAACATATCATGTAGAATGGGATTGTGTGGATAATATCAAATTCATGGAAGTTAAAGTCCTGCAGCATCCACAAATATCATCAAAGGTCATAAAACTTTCTGCTCTGCACCAGTATGGATCTATACTTGTTTTTTTGTTTTTTTTTTACAAAATTATCTCCCTTGACCAGGTAAGGACTTGAGTGTCTAAAATGATTTAGCTTCTAGAAACAAAGACTTCATCTCCTGAGTAGAGGTAAAAACCGAACATATTTTGATTATTTTATTCAAATTTCAATTCCACTTCTGGTATATGTACATGTATAAAATACATACAGAATGAACTGCATACAGAATAACACAAAGAACGGGTATATACATGTATGCATCTCATTACATTCTTAACCAAAGATCAATACCTGGGTGATATTACAACAATACCCTGGTGTTATATATTGTTATGATTGGCTTAACTTTAGCTGCTGAAGATATCTCTAATTTGAGAGCAATGGGCAATCATACTCAATTTATTTTCATAACTTTATTTATTTTCACAATAAGCAACATAATCGAGATTAGCGATTGAAGTTTTACAACATAATATAATACGCATCATGGGTCTCCTTCAGTTTAGTGTAGACATATATACCCTTGAATATCTGTTACCATGATTCAGTCATAATATTGTGTGTATTATATTGATGTGGACAAGGAATAAACATAATTATTTGATAGTATTATTAATTGTATGTTGTACATGATTAACATGAACTTTTTATCCATGTTGGAATCCAGCCATTCGTTCCATATGGGCAATATTCTCATCAGCCATCACTATTCAATATGAATGTGATACATGTACAAGTTCATGGTAATTGATACATTATGGTGAAGGTGACCTGTAACACCAGTATACAAAATTATTTCGAGCGCATTGAATCCTCATCACATGATGCTGAGACAGATCAGAACGGAGTGTCGGTAAAATCAGGTGTGTTTTGTAGTGGATTCTGTCAATGAGGATGCTATACTGTACACATACAAACTATGAAGTGTTGATGTGTAAGGCCTACAGCACAAAATCACAATCAAGTTGGTAAAACTAGACACAAAGGGTCTCATTTCTGCCGCTGACGTGTTGATTTGGGTGGAACCTAATGTTTCAAGCAGTATTCCAGGTTTTCCATCAATGTACTCTATTCCATACCTCAATATTTCAAGCACGTGAAATCAGACAAAAATTATTTGCGGGGAATGTGACTTCCACATCCCTAGCTGGACATGCTAGTGGGGAACCCTCAATTCCAGGTTAATTACCATTGGTGAAGTTAAAATCTAACAAATGCAAAATTGAGCTTGGCATCCGGCCCTATGTTATTCAGTGATGTATTCCCCTACGGACCCTGTTGCTTCGACGGAGGTCTTTGCGCTCATCCAGCGCGCTTGTTATCTACAAATCCACTTATACGCAAATTTTCCCTTTTGTTCAGTCTTTTCCGTCGAATAACTTCCGAATGCCTCGTCAATCAATTTCAAATTTGTTGTGAATATTGCTCCTGTCTAGGGGAAGACACCTATTGTTTATAAGCTCTGTCCGAGACTGGCCACTTGTGTTTTATTTGCAATTTCTGTTATATGCAAATTTTTCATCTGGACCTAAGGTAAAGTGGCTGTTGGACTTCCAATTTCATATTATCATTTGCATGAATAGCAAGTCTGAATCTATTTGCATCTAAAATACATTCAGTTCCCGATCATTCAATTGTGTACAGTATGGTGCTTTTAGGCCCTGGAACATGTACATGTATAAACATTTCTCCAGCAAATGAATGAAACAGAGACAGT